>ML379086.1:4660-94658 GCA_005239525.1 Nicotiana knightiana | reverse complement strand
ACACATTAGTTTGAGATGGGCAATATTGGTACATGTGTGGTCCTCCACAATACGGACAAGGATTATCCAAATAAGAGTACTCACTATTCGACCAATTATCATTCCACGATGCCATGTCAAGAAAGATGATCAAGTAAAATTAAAATATAAATAAAAAAAAAAAAAAATAAAGAGTTAATCTAGTAGGATAGTTAATTTCTAAGTCCCCGGCAACGGCGCCAAAAACTTGTTGGTTGATTTCCCAATGCACACGCAAGTGTACGTGGTCGACAAGTAATATAGGAATTGAAGTCCAGATATCGTACCCACAGGGACTTGTGATTTACTATCCACTAAACTAAACTCAAACAAATATTTAACTAGAATTAATCTAAAATAGTAAATCAAAAGATTAAATAGACAACTAACTTAAAGATGAATTCAAGGTAAATTGATATTCTAGAGTTATGGGTTGTTAAACAATCACGTTGAGTTTTCGACCTAAATCTTCTAATCAGGTTTATTGATTGACGAGGTTAATATTGCTCGTAGCCTTCTCCCGAAGTACAACTCGCCTATTCAAGCTAACCTAATGCCTATATTCCTATGGAATCAGGATTAACAAGAACGCATTAATAATTCCCGTATAATAACCAAGCAAGGCGATTAGGTATATTCCTATCCTAACCGCAAATCCGCTCCCCTGAAGGGTTAAGATCTTGCTCTACCCAATCTTATATGCAATCTAGAATTCCCTCTCCCGAGTTCAACCCTAGATTCGTAGATAGTAGTCAATTGATGATCAAGCAATTGAATAATTAAGCACAAGATTGAATAAACAAACCAATTAAGATAAACAATAAGAATAATTCAAGCTTCAACTACAACGTTCATGTAACACCCAATACTCTAGAACTAATAAACTATAAAACTAAAAGAAGAGAAGAGAAGAAAAACTAAGTAGAATCCTCTGTCAAAAGTCTTCTGTCGAATCCCCCTGTCCAAAGTCCCCCAATGTGATGTTTTTGGGTCTATTTATATGTTTAGAATGAACCCTAAACGTCTCAAAGACTTCTATTCTAACTTGGAAACACTTAAAACCCGTCAAAACTCGATTTCTGGCCGTCCCGGGACCCTGGCGTTTCAGCCCAAACGCCTGGGTAAGGCCAGGCAGCCCCTGGCGTTAGGGCTCTAACGCCTGGCTAACGCCAGGCCCCCCCGGGCGTTAGGGCTCTAACGCCTGGCTAAGGCCAGGCTGGGTCAGGCTGTTTGGCTCTGTCGCCCGGCTATCGTCCGGGCGTCCCCTTTCGCGTATTCTTCGACGTATTTGCATCCGTTTAGCCCCGTTTCCATTTCCAATTCACCTACACATAAAATAAACCCTATTAGGCACATACGACGTGTATTTTATCATTAAAACACATAAAATGCAAGGTATATAATGCTTAAAATCATGAATTCTAGCCACGCATCACTACCCGACCGAGGTTAGGCTTGGCGCTTACTGAGTACCATTGTGGTGTACTCATTCCCTTTCCTGTGCATGTTTTTCATGTGCAAATCCAGGTACCTCCACTAAGGAGCGCGATCCCCGAGGTTGAGAGATACAGCAGAGACTTCGAGGTATATCTTCCGCGTCGGCAGAGCAGGAGTGTCTATCTTATTCCAGCTTTTGTGAAAAGTTTATTCCCTCGTTTCAGTTGTATAGTTCTTCTGGAGTTAGAGCAGTGTATTACATTATGTTAGCCTGTGTTTTCCCGTGAGTTTCCGGGTTTTGGGGTGATGTTGTAGACTTCCATATTATTTTGCGTTGAATATGCCAAGTGGCTTTTATATACAGTCTTCCTTTTGTTGTTTAGCTTTCTTTTACTTACTTATTTCCGTAGTTATGTTGTTATTCCACATTGTTAGACTTACCTAGTCATAGGGACTAGGTGCCGTCACGACATGTTCATGGAGGGCAAACTGGGGTTGTGACAGGATTGTGAGGATTCCACAATTTCCGGCTAAGAGGCGGCAGGAGAAGACGAACAGACCTCATCGGAGGTTGAGAGACCAAAGGACTCTAAAGAGAACTAGAGAGAGAGAGAGAGATGAGAGACCGAGTGAAAATGAGGGGTCGATGAGGGATAGGTCTAGGGTTTAATTATGGAAGGTGGGATCTGGGTCGTTGATTAAAAATAATCAACGGCCAGGATTAGCCAAAGGGTTGGGTCAGGCAGGTGAGGTATTGGGCTTAGGTTTATTGGGCTAGTTTTAAAATGGGGTATTGGGCTGTAGATTTAGGCTAAAATTGAAATTAAAAAGGTTGTTTGTGAAATACCCCAAACAATTGAAAATAATTTATAAAATAATTACTAACTATAGAAAATGATTTTTCATTCATGGAAGTGTTTAAAAAATAAACATTTAGTATTTAAAAATACAATGGACTAATTTTGATTGAAAGGATGCAACAAATGTATGCATATGGGCTATAATTGTAAAGTTATTGTAATTATAGCCAAAAGGTGTCAATTGGCTATTTATGAAATAATTTTGGACTTAATAAATGGTAATATTAAATCAAAAGATGTTTGAAATTATTTGTGATGCTATTTCGTAATTATTTATTAGAAATAAAATACTAGGCAAATTAATTAGAAAATGTAGAAATTGTGGGAAAATACCAGTTGAAACTAATGCATGAATTTGAAATCATATATGCACTTTAAAGCTACTTTGGGAAAAAAATTGGGTATCAACAGTTTCCCCTCTTTACGCGGGAAGGATGGAATAGTTGTCGGGAAAAGACATGATAGCCAATTTGACCGAAAAGGAAATAGGTTGAAAGGTTGAGGCCGCACCCGGTTTTCTGAGATTCCTACATATCCCTAGTTTTACATGAATCAGGTCATACGTAGTTCAGGAATCATCGATGAAGTATACCGATGAAGTTTCACAAGGATGGACGCAAAGTGCAGGGTCGGGTGATCAAGCCCTTACGGGATAGTTAGGAGACCTGGAGCGAAACTGCTCCCGCCTCGATGTGTTGCTGGCCGAATTACCTGCAAATGAATAGCACGCATATATATAAACATGATGAAAATTCCCATTGGACCATGAACGCTGTCTTCGGACTGTTAAGGATGACGTCCTCAGACCATGATGTCCTGGGCCATGGATTGTTTTGATGAGGGATTCGCAGTCCATGAAATGATGTTCTCGGGCCATGAGGATGGTGCCTCCGAACTATGACGCCTTTGAATAATGATATACAAAATGATAAAAGAGATCCTCAGGCCATGACATGGTGGTCCCGGGCCATGGAGGTGGTGCCTCCAAACGATGACGCCTTTCAATATGTTGGCGATATTTCAGCCAATGAAGATGCAATAGCATGATGCTAATAAGACAGAGCTTAGTCTTGCGAATTTAAAAAGGGCAGAGCTTAGCCCGAAAGGAAGCGAATGATAAAGACAGAGGTTGATTTTGAAAAGTAAATGGGAGACAACGTTTCGTCTCGAAAGGCGGAAAGGTAACCTTATGCAATATGCAAATGCAGATGGAGATAACATTTAGTCTCAGAAGGCAGAAAGGTAGCCTTATGCAATATGCGGATGCAGATGGATACATCGTTTAGTCTCGGAAGGCAGAAAGGTAGCTTTATGCAGTATGTAAGGAAAGACGGCAAAAATCCTTCGCTGGTGTTAAATTGTGGTAGAGCATTGTTATAATGAAGCATTGTTTGCACTGATAATAAGTGTTGGCGTGTGCGACGAGTTTGAGGAATGATGTTTGTCCCGTGAGTGGATAATATATTTCGGGTCTTTTGCAATTTTGTGCCTGCATCCAAGGAAAGATCGTGAGTTTTGTAAAGGGGAAAGGTTAGTTTGCATTCCTGCTGGCTCTGCTTGGCTCATTTGCTTGATCATGATGATACTATCTGTATCATTGGGGTAGCGTTCGCTAAACAAGTTGTTTCAGAAAAAATAAATATGCACGACTTTGTAAAAGTATAATATATAATCTAAAATACTTTTAGATGAACCGACAATGTGACACGAGTCGAGACATTGCAATCTCTCCTGCTGCGGAATTTTGAGGGTCCTCAAAATTCTGCCCCAATTTGCTGGGCGGATGCCTCTTACTGCTGCTCACACCGTGACTAGCTGAACTTGCTTTAGAATTTTGAGGGTCCTCCTCAAAATTCTGCCCTAGTTTCCAATTGCGGGGAAATATAGATTTTTATTGAATTGTGACCGAACCCATAGGGCTTCCTACGTATCCCCTCTTAAACGGGAATCAGGTCAGGCATAGTTTAAATTACATCATTGAGAAGGCATAAAGATTACACATAGTAACGCTTGACTGCATCTGAATTGATCGGTTTCAGCCAAACTTCTCCGTCCAATTCTACAAGTATGAGTGCTCCTCCTATCAGCACTTTATAAACCATGTACGGACCTTGCCAGTTGGGAGAGAACTTCCCTTTGGCTACGTCTTTATGCGAAAAGAATTTCTTTAACACCATCTGCCCTGGTGTCAATCGTCTCGCCTTGACTTTCTTGTTGAAGGCCCTGGCCATCCTGTTCTGATATAGTTGACCATGACATACTGCATTCATTCTCTTCCCATCTATGAGAGCCAACTGCTCATAACGGCTTCTTACCCATTCTGCGCCGCTGAGCTCAGCTTCCTATATAATTCTTAGAGATGGAATCTCCACTTAGGTAGGAATAACAGCCTCTGTACCATAAACTAGCATATATGGAGTTGCCCTTGTTGATGTGCAGACAATGGTGCGGTATCCCAGTAAAGAGAATGATAACTTTTCATGCCATTGGTTGTGCCTTTCTATCATATTCCTTAGATCTTCTTGATGTTTTCTGAATCTCCCAGGTTGATGCTTTCAGTCTCGTCCAGGTTGGACTTAGGTCTGTTCTCAAAATTCTCAACTTCTTTGACAATCTCATCAGGTATGTCGTCTTCGTCTGAATCAATATCCGTTTGCTGCGTTATCTCATTGCATGTCACAGTCATCGGTTCATTAAGACAAGTAATAGTAACGCTGTATAAATAAAGTAATGAGAGAAAAAATAGCAATAAATATCAGATGCGTAAGAGAAATTTAGAAGATGCTTTGATAGATTGAATAACTTTTTTGAACATTGAAGATCTTTATTGTAGATATTGAAAAATGCAGGAAAAGGAAAATCATTTAGTAAATAAAAACAGTAAATAATGCTTGTTATAGCCTTGCTACCCTGAGGCTCGTCGGGCTTTGGTTGTCTTGATAAACCAGCTGTTGAGATATACCCCCTTGATTACAGTCTGTATGGAAGGGCCTTCCTCCCCCCCCCCCTAAAACAACACATCAGTCCACATCATCATCCTCTAGGAACAAACTCCTCATTGCTGCAAGTGCTTCTTCCTCATCTGAACCATAAATAGTGTCGTCCTGCTTGAAAGTCTGCTCAAGATGAGGTATCGGCTGCTCCAAAGGGTAATAGGGACGGCTCCAAGGTGGCGACTAGTCGTTGAATTCCTGCCAAGTGTACTCATACCCCAGACCGAAAGTGGTGCCATGTTCTCATGCAGGACCTGAATACATTGGCCATCAGTGGCCTCTACCCGTTCAATCACATTTTCCTTTCTGATGTCACTGGACTCTTCCATCTTACTTTTGCCTTTCTCTTTTCCCTTAGAAGGACTAGGGGGAGAAGTAGGTGGAGGGCCCTTGGATCTGATGCGATAGGCTGATGATGCCAGAATGCACGAACTAACCTTTAGGGAGGGGAGTAAGAAAAAATAAAAACAAAAGATAACCAAGTCAGTGAGTATTATGAAAAGAGTATTGTAGTATTTAAACACATAATGCGTAAATGAAAGCGTGTCCTAAGTTGGGGACCTCTTTGTGCCCAAGGTTGGCCTAACGACAAACTGATTTGGAAAACTTAACATGCTAAATGCCTCATTTTATTGATAATAAAATAGACAAATCCCGAAACGACAGACGAAAAATAAAAATCACTAATGGCCATTGGCCTTATTACATTGATAGAAAAATAAAAAACATTCCTATCTACTTGGTCACAGAAGGACCTTCCCCAGATTCGACATTCCTGGTTTCTTCTATCAGCTTTCCCAGCTCGCGAAATCTGGCTAGGTATCCCCCTGCAGCTCCCTCAGCCTTTTGGCAATCTTCAACCCTTTTGATGAACTTCTCTTCCAAATTGATTATACCTCGTTCCAATTACCCCAGCCTCTTGTTTGCACCGATAGCCATGTCCTTCCATTCCTCGATCGGTCTTTTGTTGGACTCATGTATCTTGTGGTGATCATCCTCATTTTCCCGGATCCTTTTACGCAACTGGTTGAACTTGACTTGTGTTTCAGCCCTTTCATCTATAACCATGTGACCTCGGACGTACCCCAACTTGCTTTGACCACCCAGATCCTCTTCTAACAAACCAAGATAGAAAGGGGTATAACCGGTGTGATACATGTCTGGCTCGATGGTTTCTTTGTCAAGTATAACCTTGCAGTGCCACATGTGCTGAGCTTGGCACTTGTGAGGACTGTCATTATTTTGAAAGTCGGCTAGAAGATGGCTCATCTTCTCGACCCTAGGAATAACTTTCTTCCTTCCTGCTTGCCTCAAAACTCGAAGAGGGACGTAAGGGTATGTCCTCCTTAGACCAATCAGTATCAGAAATGATGCGTCTTGGGATCGAATGATGATCTCATCAATTGGAAACCATTCGAACATCCATTGAACCTATTCTTCAGTCAGGTTATCAAAAAGCTCGACCTATCCTTTAACATTTTCATGTTGAGAGAACGTGTCAGGGATATAGTTCATTCACTTTGGGTGATGGAAAGTGGTGTGATCATCCCACATTCGGCGGTGGATGTCCTGTCGATATCTGCCCTTTTGGAGATGTTCCACGAGCCAGAGATGAAGTAATATATTGAAACCTTCAAAATGATTTGCTCCTCTTTGACACCTTTATAAGGATCGATATATATCTGCAACGATCATGGGCACAATGCTGAAATATTGACAATTTACCCCTTCCATTATGGTCTTAGTTATCATGGCTATCCTAGTATGGATCCTTTCCTTCTTCATTGGGAACACAATCAAACCAAAAAAGTAGACTATAAACACGAACACTCGGCGATGGACGTGTCCCAGAGAGGTGATAGAAAACTCATCATGGTAGGTACGGTATGATTTACTGTAGCCATACCTTTCGTACAAGTAGTCAAAAGGAATGTACGAATCCTCCAGACATACCAATTCCGCGTCCTTTTTAAGACCCATCATTTTGAGGAAACTTTTGCCTGTGCGGTTCCCAGGCATCAACAACCCCGAAGTTTCCCATACTAGGTTAGCCATCCCTCCTATCTCTTCTATCAACGGTGCCATTTTGATGCTCCCAATGAGGAACACAGATCTTTAACGATCCCAGAACAGGGGAGCAGGCTGTACTATCATTTTGCTAGGCTGGATTTCCAAAAGAGATGTTAGATTACCCAAGTGTTTCCTGAAGATAGCTTTTTTGCTAGAGTGTAGATCCTCCCACCAACATAATAGTTTTGGGTGGATGTTGGATACCATGCTGAATCTGGGGCTTCGTGCCTCAATTTTTTTTGTTCAAAAAGAATAGGTTAGGCCCTTACCCCCACCAGACTCAACTATTTAACGTC
This sequence comes from Nicotiana knightiana, assembly GCA_005239525.1. Lineage (NCBI taxonomy): Eukaryota > Viridiplantae > Streptophyta > Magnoliopsida > Solanales > Solanaceae > Nicotiana > Nicotiana knightiana. The sequence continues at coordinate 86,984 of ML379086.1, read as the reverse complement.
AATAATTAGCAGAAAGCATTTAGTTCTCCAAATAAATGCACAGAACGTGAGGGCGCCCGTTTGGGTTTACGAAAACTCGGTGGACTTTGGGATAAGGATATCTTAAAAACTATCGTGAGGACGACACTTTAGCTTGACTAGGTTTGACCATGATGCATGCAATAGTGCAACAGAGTAAGGTTTCTATGAGGTTTTAGACTAGTACCCTTGAGTGGACAACTCAAAGGGGAAAGGCACAGAACAGTTGACTGCACCACTGATCGACTAGTTTTACCGCAAATAAGCCTTTCTAAATTTAGTGGGTGATAATATAAGAAGGGCGCAACCACTCATCAAGCGTTGCTATAGTATTTTGTTTGGCATGAGTGGAGTGTGAATGTTGAGCATGATTTATGCAATAAGTATTAAAACAAGTTGTCACATATTTGCACATTAAAGAAAGCGGTAAAAACGGTAATAATGATTTAAAGCAGTTACATAAGGAAACAAAGAGACATGTCAGTTACATTTAAAAAAAAAAAAAAGTACCCGAAGTAAACAATTAATTGTATGCAAAGGGAATAAGAAAGGGTGCAAGTATAAAAAAAAATAAAGGCATAAATTCACGAAACAATTTGAAATTGTAAAAGCCTGGATATCCCCAGCAGAGTTGCCATGCTGTCGTGCACCCGTTTTCTTCTCTTCCTCGCGGAATATCGGGTTTATGACATTGGTTGGGACAACACTTTCCTATTGGGAAAGGGGTTTGCATATTTTGAAGAGTCGCCACCTAATGATTTTTAAGGTGCGTTAGGGCACCTAAGGGGTTCAATTAGAACTACGTTGCTAACCAAGGATTTGGGTAAGGGCTTGAAATTATCCTAAGGAGAAGGTGTTAGGCACTCCACAGGATCCACAAGTGTGGTTCCCGACCAAATGGTTTCGTGAATTCGTACAACTAACAAATAACAAGTAAAGGCCCAAATAAAAGGGGATTTAAGTCTTATGAATATAGGTGTTTATAAAACAGTAGGGATGATTACAAACTAGCGTATACAGGTGTCCTGGGTTTATAATAATATAGATCACATCAATGCAATACCCGGTAATCACTCCTAGAAGAGGGGCTACACGTGGTATTAGTGCACTGGTCATCATATCCATATTCTACCCTTCCCCACCCGTAAAGGTAATTAAAGCGTATGTTTGGTCACGGACTTTATTGCGTGTTATTACCCGTGCTGTCCTATCAATCCTGGAGGAGGCTACGACACCTATCCTAAAAGTAAGTACTAGGTTGACCCCTTGGTTTAAAGGACAAGATTCTAAGCGACAAACAACGACAATTAGGACTTCAGATAAGGGAAAACAAATAAGAGCAGATTCAAGGCCCAAGTATTCCTCCACAAATTATGCACATGATTAGCACGACTTAATCACATATAAGGGCAGTGTTGTTAATTAAGATCCTAATACATGGTGTCTTGGTGAATTCATTGGACAAAGAGATGGGCAAACTTGTTTTATAACTCAAAAACGTGCCCTAATCAGTTTGCATACTGATTTAAAAGTACTTATTAGTATTCAACAGCACACACAAAAGAGGCAAATTTCCAACTTTTGGAAATTTAGTCACCTAATGCTTGCCTAGGCGACGGACAGTGTATATTAACAGAATTATTAGAGGAACTGTTGCAAATTGTTAGCTAATGTTGTTCTATGTTGTTCAGAACACAGAAGCATTACTAGTTATTTTTAGAGAAAACTAAGGGAGGTAGTTATACCTTTTCATACATCAGTAATTAGACTAAATGTAGTTGAGCGATTAGGACCCTGTAACATGATATCTAGTGCACAGGTGGAGATACAGAATGATGCATATGTAGAATTCCTAAGCATGATTTCGAAATGCTTAGTAGTCACAGTATTATTCATGATTTCAGAAGATGCTGGAGTGATAATTTATTTTAATGTTGTTTAGCATGGGACAAGATTTCCAAGCGTACATGGCAGTGTGGAACATGATAGTAGAGAATACCATTTATTAACAAGATTTTTCTAAGTAAAAGTGAACATGCTGAAACATTAGGTATGAGACCTAATAAACATGATTTCTAATGCATGAATTTGAACATATGGGCCTAAACATGATCTTTATTGCATAGATAGGAAATAAAGTCAAATAGCATGGTTTATAATGCATGGATTTGAATAAATGGGCCTAAACATGATCTCTAGTGCACATATAGGAAATAAAGTCTAATAGTATTGTTTCTATCCCATTAATAGCTAACGCATGCGTAGTTACCCTGTCCCATTTTCACTATCCATCCCCTAAGTTGGTTACAATTACATTACAGGCCATGGATTATGAATTACATAACTAAAATGGAAAATAAGAAGTTATTCTATAGGGAGTCTTCAACTAGGCCCAAATCCTTCAAACCTCACTGCCACATGGTGTTGCATATCCTTTCATAGTACGGGTGTGTCATAGTTCCCTAAGGACCTTAAGGCCTCCCGGGCAGTGCTCTCACCCAGACATAGCAAAAGAGTTAAACATGTGCAACGTGGGAAGTGGCTACCTTGTGTGTCAGAGTTTAGAGGGTACTCAAAGGGTCCCCAAAGTAGTGCTCACACGAAGGTGGGTGAACTTAGACTTCTAAGAGTATATGTGAGAGTGCTTTTTATTTAAAAGGATTTAAGTAAGGAACATTTTTTTACAAAGGGTAGGTAAGAAAACAGTTTTTGAAGAAGGAAATGGAAGCTTAACATCACACAAAGGACCAAGGATAGTCCAACAATCACAAACAGGGGTAATGGGATTAGAGGGACAAATACAGAGCCTGTAAGGGGAGACATACAACAGGCAGATACACACATGGACATACAATCATGAACTCCTAAGGGTTTAGAGGATCAGGGGGGAAAGTGCTAGGTTAGATTAAATCTTACGTCCATGGTTAAACTAATGTACTAGTAGGTGCTAAGTGTACAGAAACATGTTGGTCATAAACAAATAAAGCCTAATTTAAACATGCAGAGGGAAGTTCAGCATCCTTGATACATTCTGAATAATAAGTAAAAGCAGAGCATGCTGAATTACAACAGTAATACAAACATGTTGGTTTGAGGATTGAAATCTAAATTGGAACATACCAGTGAAATGAAGAAAGTAGTAACACAAACATGAAAGTAAGAGATGCACAATAGTTAGCCTTGGCTTGCAGCCAACTAGCCTAGAGTAGTAGTAGTTAGCACATAAGAGAGAATATAGAGCCTTTTAAATTATGAGAGAGAGATTTTTTGAATAGAATTGTCTGTGTAATGAATGAATGGAGTATATATATAGTTTGAAAGCTTGATGAAAAATAAGGAAAAGATCAGAATTAACGAGTGATTGTGGGACTGATTATCAATCAGTACCCAATTAAAACAAGTATCCCTATAATCAAGGGAGCGATTCACACGGTGAGTATTAAATAAGGAAATGACCATATATAGCTTAGAGGAATATAAGAACAGTGTAAGTACAACAGGCAATTAGGTATCCCTTAATTGAAGGGGTTAAACTCAAACGACTAGTAGGTAAAATAACAATTAAGGAAAGTTCTTATGCTTGTAACATTTAAGGAAACAATTTTACCCCAATTCAAGCATACAATTGAGACTAGGTTCAGAAGATATCACTTAAAGAAACAGTAATCAATTAGCAGTTAATCAATAATGTCACAAGGTAGAACATCTCATAATAAATCAGTAGGGCTTTTCAAATCTCCAGGAATCAGGGGTGCAAACAAGGTAAAGTTGCAGAGAGTTAGAGATTCGGAGAGGAACAAAATCAGTTAGGCAAATAATAGGCAAGCAAAAGTATAGCAAGGTAAAGAATCAGATAGAATCAGGGATTCGAGGCTAGCACGCATTTACACGAACAATGGGAATCAGAGCGTTGAAACCCTAGTGACTATAGTAGCAAAAACACACAGGTTTAGAGACAAAGTAGTAACATTGAACATGATATAAGCAAAGAGAACATAGGCAGGGACCCTAATAAGCAAAAACAACATAAAATCACATAAAGCTTAACCATTTATGAGAAATACGAGTTCATGAATTTAAAAAAAAATATCGGTTAAAGACAGACTCAGAATTAGGGAAAAACCTAGGGTTTTCAACATTGTAAGTCAAAAATGAAAAGAGAACTCTGAGTAAATCATTGAATCATGGAAAGAATCATAGAACTATTAAAATAGAAGAAAAATCATTTTTGGAAGAGGGGTGATGAAACCCTAATTTTGAGATGAAAGATCGCTTAGAATAGGAAGGTTTTCGAAGAAAACATGTAAAAAGATTCACGATATACACAGATTTAAGACAAATCAAAAAGTAATCGTAAATTTAGAAGTTAGGGTTCCAAAGAGAGAACCTAGAGAGAGAGAGAGAGAGTTGATATAGAAAACACCGGATCTAGCAGGAAAGTAGGAAAATCTTACCGGAATCGAGCCATGAAGACCTGAGATAGGCCAAGGTGTGAGGGAGTGGACCTTGGTCTCTTGATGACCTTGGAGACAGCAACACCGGTGAGAAGGAGCCATGAGAGGCCTGAGGATGGTGAGGATTCCATGGTTTCCGGCTAAGAGGCGGCCGGAGAAGACGAACAGACCTCATCGGAGGTTGAGAGACCAGAGGTCTCTAGAGAGAACTAGATATATATATATATAGAGAGAGAGAGAGAGAGAGAGAGAGTAGAGAGATGAGAGACCGAGTGAGGGTCGGAGGGGGGTAGGTCTATGGTTTAATTATTGAAGGTGGGATCTAGGCCGTTGATAAAAAATAATCAACGGCCAGGATTAGCCAAAGGGTTGGGTCGGGCAGGTGAGGTATTGGGCTTAGGTTTATTGGGCTGGTTTTAAAAGGGGATATGGGGCTGGTAGATTTAGGCTAAAATTAAAATTAAAAAGGTTGTTTGTGAAATACCCCAAACAATTGAAAATAATTTATAAAACAATTACTATTTATAAAAAATTATTTTTCATCCATGGAAATACTTTAAAAAATAATCATTTAGTATTTGAAAATACAATGGACTAACTTTGATTTAAATGATGCAAAAAATGTATGCATATGGGCTATAATTGCAAAGTTATTGTAATTATAGCCAAAAGGTGCCAATTGGCTATTTATGAAATAATTTTGGACATAATAAATGGTAATATTAAATCAAGAGATGTTTGAAATCATTTGTGATGCTATTTCGTAATTATTTATTAGAAATAAAATACTAGGCAAATTAATTAGAAAAGGTAGAAATTGTGGGAAAATACCAATTGAAACTAATGCATGATTTTGAAATCATATATGCATTTTAAAACTATTTTGGGAAAAAAATTGGGTTTCAACATTATTTACATATGTGTGCTCAGATTGCTTAACTTTTAAACTCCTTTTATCTTACTTACATATGTGTGCTTAGACTGCTTATCTATTAAATTACTAATTTGCTAAGTACATTTGGTCGGGACCCACCATTGTGGACCTCGAGGGGTTCCTAACACCTTCCCCTCGAGGTAATTTCAAGCCCTTCCCAATCTATTGTAACGTAGACTGGTTTCATGAATTACTTGAATTAGGTGCCCTGACGCACCATAAATCCGTTAGGTGGCGACTCTTCACTTTCCATACCCCTCGCCCAAAAGGAAGGGAGTTGTCCCAAATGAATGTCGAAACCTAATTTCGCGAGGAAAAAGGGGGGCACGACAAGGACGATCTGGGCCAACTCCGCACCGCCTCTATCTTCTTCGGATCTACCTGAATAACCTCACTAGACACCACATGCCCCAAGAAAGCTATTGAGCCAAGCCAGAACTCACATATGGAGAATTTTGCATAAAGCTTCTCCTCCCTCAATATTTGCAATACAACTCTCAATTGCTGAGCATGCTCCTCCTGGCTACGAGAGTACACCAGGATGTCATCGATGAGCACAATAACGAATGAATCTATGTATGGCTGAAATACAATGTTCATCAAATGCATGAACACTGATAGGGCATTGGTCAGCTCAAAAGACATCACCAAAAACTCATAGTGGCCATAACGGGTCCTAAAAGTCGTCTTGGGAATATCTGAATCCTGAATCTTTAGCTGATGATACCCGTATCTCAAATATTATTAGAGAACACCCTGGATCCTTGAAGCTTGTCGAAGAAATCATTAATATGAGGCAAGGGATACTTATTCTTGACTGTAACCTTGTTCAACTGCCTGTAGTCAATACACATTCTCATGAAACCATCCTTCTTTTTTCACAAATAACACCGGTGCACCCCAAGGTGACACACTAGGCCGAATGAACCCCTTATTTAGGAGTTCCTGAAGATGCTCTTTCAATTCCTTCAACTCCACCGGTGCCATACGATATGGAGGAATAGAAATAGGCTGAGTGCTTGGGACCAAATCAATATCAAAATCAATATCCTTATCGGGCGGCATGCCCGACAGGTTTGTAGGGAACACATCCGAAAAATCACGAACCATAGGAATAGAATCAATAGTGGGAGTCTCAGCACTGACATCCCTCACAAAAGAAAAAAATGATAGACACCCTTTCTCCACCATACACTGAGCCTTCAGGTATGAAATCACTCTATTAGGAACATAATCAATGGAACCTCTCCACTCAACCCTCGAAACATCCAGCATCGCTAAGGTCACGGTCTTAGCGTGACATCTAGAACATCATGATATGGAGAAAGCCAATCCATGCCCAATATCACATCAAAGTCAACGATGCTAAGCAATAATAGATCCACTCGGGTCTCCAAACCCCCAATAGATACCACACATGACCGATACACGCGGTCCACAACAATATTATCACCCACCTGATTTGACACATGAACAGATGTAACTAAGGACTCACAAGGTATATCCAGAAAATCAGCAAAATATGACAAAACATAGGAACATGTGGAACCAAGATCAAATAAGGCTGAAGCATCTCAGTGACTAACTAAAATATACATGTAATCACAGCGTCTGAGGCCATAGCATCTGGTTTTGCTAGAAGTGCATAAAAATGGTTCTGGCCTCCACCTGATCGACCTCCCCCTCTAGGGCGGCCTCTAGCTACCTGACCTCCACCCCTAGATGCCCAGGTGGGTTGTGAAGTAACTAGAGCTGCAGTCCAGGGCTGACCCCTCTGCTGGGATGGACCCCCAAGAAGACGAGGACACTGCCTCCTCATATGACCAAACTCTCCACACTCGTAACAACTCCCTGGTGTGGGAGACGGGGACAAAAGGGAACCCCTAGCACCGGGATAACCGATATAAGCACCTAACATGGAAGAACCTTTAACTGATGGTGCATAGGATGAGCTCTGGGCTGGAAGGGCACTGAATGATGAGTGAGCCAGATGAGAACTGCGGGAACCATGTCCCGATGATGCACCACTATAAGCTGGACGAGCTGGCTAAGAAAGACAAATGGGTGGCCTATAATATACTGAAACTCAACCCTGGAGGGAACACTACCAAAGATGCCAAATCCTCGGGGCCTCTTGGCCTCCCTCTCATCTCGCTCCTGGCGACAAGCTGACTCACTATCTCGGGCAATATCAACAACCTGCTCAAAAGTAGCACCCGATACTCTCTCTCTGGTCATAATAATACGAAGCCGATATGTGAGGCCATCTACAAACCTACTGATCCTCTCTCTCTATCTGTAGGAACCAACCAAATAGCATGATGGTATAGCTCTGAAAATCTCATCTCATACTGCGCACAGTCATATCATCCCGATGTAGCTGCTCAAACTGCCTATGCGGAACCTCTATGCGGGACTGTGGTACATACTTCTCTAGGAAGAGAGTGGAAACCTGTTGCCAGGTAAGGGGCACTACATCAATAGGCATGCGCCTTTCATAATCCTTCCACCAAGTAAAAGCAGCTCCTGAAAACTAGAAACTAGTAAACGAGACCCCGCTGGTCTCCAATATACCCATTGTACAAAGAATCCTCTAACACTTGTCCAAGATACCCTAGGCATCCTCGCCCTTAGCACTACTGAATGTCAAAGGCTGGAGTCTTCCAAACCTCTCCAACCTACGATGCTCATCGTCAGCCAGAACTGGAACCACATAATCATGAACATGCGCAACCGGTTGAGCTGGAGGTGCCTCCGGTGTCTGAAGTCCCTGAATAACCTGCTCAGGTGTATGGACAGTAGGAGTCTAAGTGCCTCTTCCGGCCTGAGAAGGAGCGGCTGCAGTAGAAACAGTGACCGTTTGTGCCAGACTGGTGCACATGGTCAAAATCTGAGCCAAAGTCTCTTGAAGACCCGAAATAACAATATGCACTGTCGGTACCTGGGCCGGTCCCGCTGGAACATCTGGGGCTAGGACTTCATCTGGAATAACATGTGGGTTTATGGGAACTGCCCTGACTGCTGCGCGGGCTGAACCTCTAACTCTACCACAGCCTCGGCCCCTCGTGGGCCCCACTGGTGGCTAATCGCCCTGTCCGGTAGCCCGTGTCCTCACCATCTGTGAGCGAATGAAATAACAGAAGTTTAGTTACCAAACACAACAGATTCGCACGACCAGAATTCAAGAATGTGAGATTTTTCCTAAGGGCTGTAGCCTCTCGAAGATAAGTATAGACGTCTTCGTACTGATCCGCAAGACTCTACTAAACCTTCCTATGACCAGTGAGTCCTATGTAACCTAGGCTCTGATACTAACTTGTCACGATCACAAAACCACTCTGGTCGTGATGGCGCCTACCGTGATACTAGGCTAGCTAATCCACCACGTACAACATAAAAGAACTTGTCATTAATTTATTACCAATATTTCATTAAATTTTCGTTTAAACATTTCAAAATAATCAACGATATACTAAACATTAAACATAACCCCAAAATCCCGGAGTCACTAGTCATGAGAAACTAAAGAAAATACAAACCTAATACTGTCTCCTTAATACAAGATAAGTCTGAGAATAAAAGTACTAGAGAAATAGGAAGGGTGGATGTCGTGCAACTACTTTGCAATCTCCGATATGCTCCAAAAGGGAAACATCAACACTCAATCTGCCCTAGGACCTGAATCTGCTGACAAGATGCATGGAGTAACGTGAGCGCCAACTCTGTACGTAACAATCATAACTAAAGACTGGGTGCAGTGACAAGAATTTAAAATCACATAAATTTTACAACATAAAAACCTCAGTGAAAATAACAAGATCAAATCGGTAGTAAATTCAGAGTATCTCATAAAACTCTAGTTTCAATGGAGGTTGTTTAAAAATTTTTTTCAATTTTTTCAATAGAGGCTTAGTGTAAAAGAAGAGTGAAAGCATTAATTTCATAAAGCAAGCCATTCGGGAGAAGTATCACTCATATATAGCCCCTCGGGCAAGCCTCTCAGTCACTCGTGACACAACTATCACCAATCAACACTCACTCTCAATAGGTACCTTATAATAATTGATGCGGCATGCAGCCCCATCCGTAAATATATAGTCTACTACGCTCACAGGGGCTGTGTAGACTCCGGAGCGGCTCCTACAGCCCAAGTGTTATATCGTTCTGGCGTGCAACCCGATCCAATATTGATGTGGCGTGCATCCCAGTCCAATATGTATATATAAAGCTGCGGCGTGCAGCCCGATCCATAACTATCCTCACAATATGGTTTTCGGCCTTACTCGGTCATCATCCTCTCAAGCCACTCTGGCATTTCAGTACAACTCAGGGGACTCAGCCCAAAATATCTTTCATATATTTAAAAATAGAGTGATGAACAGGATTTACAGTAAACATGAATAAATCATGACTGAGAGCAATAGAAAATATGTTCTATCAAAAACAGTGTGAGGACAATAGAAAAATACCCCTGAGGGTCCAAATAGTACGGCACAAGGCCCCAAACATAGCATTCAGCCCAAGTTAATAGAATCATTTCTAAAACACATGGAAATCATATAATATCTATAAAATACGCAACTCTACAGTTACCACGGGACGGACCAAGTCACCATCCTTACCGGTGCACGCCCATACACCCGCCACCTAGCATGTGCGTCACCTCATTTATCAAAATAGTACGAAATCTGGGGTTTCATTCCCTCATGTCGAGATTTATAATCGTTACTTACCTCAAGCAGGATGCAAATCTACTCCGCGATGCCCTTGTCGGTACACTCGGCCTCAAACCGCCCCTAATCTATTCAAAATCAGTTTTATAACATCAATATACAGTGAAGGAACAAAACCCATGCAAAAATGATCAAATTACATCAAGAATACCGAAATCGGCCAAACCCGACCCCTGATCCCATGTCTTGGAATCCTATAAAAATCACGAAACCAGAGTCCTTATCCCTTTACGAGTCCATGTATACCATAACCATCAAGATTTGACAACAAATGGCTCCTCAAATCCCCACATCAACTCTCAAATTTAAAGCCTTAATCCCCTAAATTTCTTCCCTAATTTCCATCAGTCATGATTAAACAATGGAAAAATCGCCATAACACAAGTAATAAAGCTTAAATTGCTAACCCAACTTAAAACCCTTGATCCCTCTTGAGTAATCACTGCCCAAGTTCAACACCCGTCCTAAAAAATAGAAGAATTAGGAAAAAATTTGTGAAGAAAACCTTGTATACTATCTGCCCAGCGTCTTCCGCATTTGCGATCACCATGTCGCTTCTGCAACGCCGCACCTGCATTAAAATCATCGCAAGTGCAGTTTTCAGTTACTCTGAAAATCCCTCTTTTGCAGTCAACACCCGCATATGCGGTCTCGCATGTGCGGCCTATTGTGCGCACCTGCGGATTTGCCTCAGTACCCAATTTTCTGCATATGGAGCCTCCCTCTCGCACCTGCGGTCCCCAATCTGGAGGTACGGAAATGACAGAAACAGCAGCTACAACTGCTCAAACAAAGTTCCAATCTGTCACGACCCGAATCCCAATTCAGGTCGCGATGGCGCCCAACAGCGAGGTTAGGCAAGCCATCCTAAATGATGCTAAGTGTTACCATCCCCACTTGATTAATAACCCCACATTTTTACAAATTTTAAGCATATATAAACATGATAATAATCTGCAATCTGGGATAACATCATAAATACATTACTAAAAGTTAAGCATGTCTAATAATATACGGCCCAAAACCCAAAACATACGCTACGTGTGTGCCAGGAACTAGTCTCACGTGTGCCACAGGCAACTACTGAGTAAACAATAACTGAAATATATATACAGAGCCTCAGTTTGAACAAAGGACAAAGAAATGTGAGAAGGAAACTAGAATGGTGCTGTCGGGAGGTCACCAAGGAGGACAACTCACCGTGGAGTAAAGCCACTCGGTCAATACCTAGCACCGGACGTATAGTCAGATGGACCAGCCTCCGGACCTGGACAATAAAGTGCAGAAAGAGAAGAAAGTTCAACCTGAGTACATATATAAATATGTACCCAGTGAGTATCCCGTGTAACCTCGAAGAAGTAGTTAGGAGAGATCGACTCGATACTCACTAAGGTCCAGCAGTGTTATAATAAGCACGATGTAAGGAAAATTGTAAAAAAGTAGAATCAAATAACCTAACGGATATATCAATAATCAGCATCAAGTAATAACCACAAATCAAACAAGATTGGCTTCCTACGTGGCACACGACCCGCTCCCATATCGTACCCACTCACATTATTCCCGTTGTGGCGCACGGCCCGATCCTATCCTGAAATCTCAATCTCGTTGTGGCATACGGACCGATCCCATCCTGAGATCTCAATCTCGCCGTGGCGTACGGCCCGATCCCATCCTGAAATCTTAATCTCGCTGTGGCATACGACCCAATCCCATCCTGAAATCTCAATCTCGCCGTGGCGTACGACCTGATCCCATAATATATCAGTCATCACTCTACCGTGGCGTACGGCCCAATCCCATAATATAATCAATCATCACTCTGTCGTGACGTACGGCTCGTCCCATAATATAATCAATCATCACTCTGCCGTGGCATACGGCCTGATCCCATAATAAAATCTCAATTTAATCAAGTCAAGTCTCACAGTGTTTGGATAAAACAATGCCAAATAATACAATTGTAAAGATCATATTTATGTCATGGCAAAGGAAAACATTGAGCATGATGTGTCCTAACTACCCGGACGAAGCAATAATAGTCACTACGTACGGATTCTCGTCACTTGGTGAGTACGTAGCCCCCAAACAAGATCACATAGCAATTAAGGTTGCCTAGAGGGACATTTCCCTCTTACAAGGTTAGAAAGAAGACTCACCTCGACGAAGTCACTCCGTGGATCAAGGACCGGATCAAAAATGAGATCGAACTCCGAAACTACCCTCGACGGCTCACAACTAGCCAAACATAGCATGATTGAATCAATTTAAGTTCCAAGAAGAAGAATTAATAAGAAATCCCAAAAATTAATATTCTTGAAGGAATTAGGGATTTCGACCCCGGGCCCATACGTTCGGAATTCTAAAAATCTTGAAGAAGTAGATTACTCGGAGCCTATGGATCATAATTATACCAGTCATACAAGAATTCATGGCTCAAAGGAGATAATTCATTAGTTTTCCCAAAACCCCATTTTCAATTCAATCCTTGATTCTTCTAAGAATTAGTAGGGGATTTCCTTGGCAATTCATGCCTTTAATTAGATAAATGGAGTGGAATCACTCACCTTAAACAATCTTGGTCGAGGTTGGAGTTCCCTGGAGCTTGGGAGTTTAACAATGGGGGTTTAAAATGAATGTGGTGAAGAAGACCCGTTTCGGAACTTAAATAGGGACTGCCTGTAGGGAATCTCGCACCTGCGACTTTGGGACCGCAGGTGCGGTCCCGCACCTGCGAAGAAATGGCCGCACCTGCGGAGCTGGGCCTGGGGCTGGGCATCGCACCTGGGGAGAAGGAGTCCGCACCTGCGGCTCCGCTCCTGTGGCTGCCTTGCTCGCACCTTCGATGGGGGTCGCTCCTGCGATAGCTGGGACCGTAGGTGTGATATCGGGATGCGGGAGGCCCCTGGGCCAACCCGAGCCCCCGACAAAATATACCAACAAGTCCCAAATCATATGTAGGACTCGCTCGAGTCCATGGAACACTCAAAACATCGCTGAAACTCAAAATCACCCTCCAAAACCTCGTGAATCAAATTAAGAACTTAAGAAAATCTAGAATTCATTATATTGCGCCGAACCAGTCTATACTACTCGGAATGACCCAAAATTTTGCAGACAAGTCATAAATGACTATACGGAACTATCCCCGGTCCCGGAATTCCATTTGGACCTCGATAGCATAAAATTGCATCCCAACCCAAATTTCAAATATAAGGAAATCCTGATTTCCATTTCGAGCGCCGAAATCCTCCCGGGTCATCAGAAACCCGTGCCGAACATACGCCCAAGTCTAAAATCATCATACGGAGCTACTGGAGCTGTCAAAACTCGATTCCGAGGTCGTTTGTTCAAAATGCTGACCGAGGTCAAATTTGGCCAAATAGGCCAACCTTAAGGAACCAAGTGTTCCTAAACCATCAAAATCACTCCCAAATCCCGAACCGCCCGCTCCCGCGAGTCATAAAGCACGAATAGCCGCTAAGGGAAGTTTCATTCAGGAAAACGGGATCCTAATACGCTAAACGACCGGCTGGGTCGTTACATTCTCCCCCTCTTAAACAAACGTTCGTCCCCTAACGAACAAGAATCGTAACTGGAGTGCTGAATAGCTGTGGATATCTGTTGCAAATGTCCTGTTCGAACTCCCAAGTCGCCTCCTCAACTGGATGGTCCCTCCATTGGACCTTAATTGTAGAAACTATCTTAGACCTCAACTGGCGTTCCTGCCTATCAATAATAACATATGGCTCCTCCTCGAAACCCAACTTCCCATCTAACTGAATGGTGGTATAATCAACCACGTGCGAGAAGTCGGAATGATACCTCCGAAGCATGGAAACATGAAAAACTGGGTGAACTCCTGATAAGGCTGGAGGCAAAGCAAGCTCATAAGCAACCTCTCTAACCTGCTTCAAGACCTCGAAAGGACCTATAAACCTATGGCTCAGCTTTCTCCTCTTCCTGATTCTCATGATGCCCTTCATCGGCGAAACTTTCAACATAACCTTATCCCCCTCCATGAATGTTATGTCACGTGCCCGCTGATCTGCATAGCTCTTCTGCCGAGACAGTGCTGTGTGGAATCTTTCCTGAATAATCTTCACCTTTTATAAAGCATCCCTCACCAGATCTGTACCAAATAACTTGGCCTCACCCGGCTCAAACCACCCAATCAGAGAACGACATCGCCGACCATATAAAGCCTCAAATGGAGCCATCCTGATGCTGTAATGATAACTATTATTGTATGAAACCTCCGCCAAAGGCAGGAACTGGTCCCACTGGCCCCCGAAATCAATCACACAAGAGCATATCTTCTAAAATCTGAACTGTACGCTCTGACTGGCCATCAGTCTGAGGGTGAAATGCTGAACCGAGGTCGATCTGAGTACCCATTTTGCTGTGCAAAGCTCTCCAGAAATGCGAAGTGAACTGAGGACCCCGATCTGAAATGATAGACACCGACACACCGTGCAATCGGACAATCTCTCTGATGTAAATCTGAGCCAACCTCTCTGTAGTATAAGTAGTAGCCACAGAATGAAATGTGCCGATTTGGTCAATCTACCCATAATGACCCAAACTGCGTCAACCTTCCGTAATGTCCGAGGCAACCCAACCACGAAGTCCATAGTGATACGCTCCCATTTCCACTGAGGGATGGGCATCTGCTGAAACAAGCCTCCTGGTCGATGATGCTTGTACTTAACCCGCTGACAATTAAGACACCTAGCCACATACTAAAAAATGTCCTTCTTAATCCGCCTCCACCAGTAATGCGGCCTCATGTCACGATACATCTTCGTCGCCCCTGGATGAGTCGAATACCGAGAACTATGTGCCTCTGCTAGAATCCTCTCCCTCAGGCCACCAATATCAGGAACACACAACCTGCCGTGGAGTTGCAGAACACCATTCTCGCCTAAGGTAACCTCTTTGGCCCTGCCCTGGACCACGGTATCCTGAAGCTGTGCCAAACCTGGGACCAAACTGTCGAGCCTTGATCTCTCCAAATAGTGACGACTGAGCAACCACATGAGCCAGAACTCGACGAGGCTCTGACAGGTCCAATATCACCAATCGATTGGCCAAGGACTGAATGTCCAAGTCTAAAGGCCTCTCCTCCGCTGAAATGTAGGCCAAACTACCCATACTTGCTGACTGCCTGCTCAAAGCATCGGCTACTACATTCGCCTTGCCCGGATGATACATAATAGTGAGATCATTGTCCTTTAACAACTCAAGCCACCTCTGCTGCCTCAAATTAAGGTCCCTCTTCTTAAGCAAGTACTTCAGACTGCGGTGGTCTGTATATACCTCACAAGATACACCATACAAATAGTGTCGACATATGTTCAAAGCATGAACAATCGCTGCTAACTCCAAATCGTGCACATGGTAATTCTTTTCATGAGCCTTCAGCTGGCGCAAAGCATAATCAATAACCTTGCCATCCTGCATCAATACACATCCCAATCTAACGCGTGAAACATCGCAATGTACAGTATACATCCCTGACTCAGAAGGCAATGATAACAATGGTGCTGAAGTCAATGCTGATTTGAGCTTCTGAAAGCTCGCCTCACAATCGTCGGTCCACTGAAATGAAGCATTCTTCTGAGTCAATCTTGTCAAGGGAGCGGCAATAGAACAAAATCCCTCCACGAACCGACGGTAGTAACCTGCTAAACCCAGAAAGCTCCTGATCTCTGAAGCTGAAGTTGGACGTGGCCATCTCTGGATTGCCTCAATCTTCTGCGGATCAACCTTGATACCCTCACCATACACCACATGCCCCAAGAACGTCACAGACTCCAACCAGAACTCATACTTGGAGAACTTAGCATATAACTTCTGTTCCCGCAAGGTCTGAAGCACAACCCTCAAATGCTGCTCGTGTTCACCCCGGCTCCGTGAGTAGATCAATATTTCATCAATAAAAACAATCACAAATGAATCGATATATGGCTTGGATACCCTATTCATCAAGTCCATAAAGGTTGCGGGGGAATTATTCAAGCCAAAGGACATCAATAAGAACTCATAGTGGCCATATCCGGTGCAAAATAAAGTCTTTGGGACATTAGAAGCCCGAATCTTCAATTGGTGATAGTCTGACTTCAAATCAATCTTAGAGAACACACGAGCACCCTATAGCTGATCAAACAAATGAACAATACGTGGCAGAGGATTCTTGTTCTTGATGGTTACTTTATTAAACAGGCGGTAATCAATACACATCTGCATGGACCCATCCTTCTTCTTTACGAATAAGACCGGAGCACCCCACGGTGACACACTCGGCCTGATAAATCCCTTCGCCAACAACTCCTCAGGTTGCTCCTTCAACTTCTTTAGTTCCTTAGGGGCCATACGGTAAGGAGGGATAGAAATAGGCTGAGTATCTGGAGCCAAATCAATGCAGAAATCTATATCTCGATCTGGAGGCATGCCTGGAAGGTTTGAAGGAAACACATCCGAATACTCTCGAACAACAGGCACTGAATCAATGGTAGGAGACTCGGCGGTGGTGTCCCGCACACGTGCAAGATAAGATAGACACCCTTTCTCGACCATGTGCCGAGCTTTTATAAAGGAAATGACCCTGTTGAATGCACTAACTGAGGAACCCCTCCACTCTAACCTCGGCGACTCAGGCATGGCTAATGTAATTGTCTTGGCATGGCAGTCCAACACAGCATGACAAAGAGATAGCCGATCCATGCATAGAATAACCTCGAAATCCAGCATATCAAGCAGTAGTAGATCGGCTCTAGTCTCAAGCCCATAGAAAGTAATCACACAAGATCGGTAGACCCGGTCTACCACCACAGAGTCGCCCACAGGAGTGAATACATACATGGAAGAACTCAACGACTCACAAATAACACCCAGAGAATGGGCAAATAATGCTGACACATATGAATATGTGGATCCTGGATCAAATAACACTGAAGCTTCTCTACCACAGACAGAAATAATACATGTAATCACCGCATCTGACGCCACTACGTCTGCACTGGCTGGAATGGCATAAAATCTGGCTGAAGAACCTAAAGAATGAGCTCCCCCGGGATGAGCTGGAGTTGAATGACCCCCTCCTGGCTGGCCTCCCCCTCTATGACGGCCCTTGCCAACCTGACCTCCACCCCTAGGTTGTCGTGCTATTGGTGCTGTGATCGTAGGCTGCTGGCTATGCTATACGGCCTTTCCCTGATACCTGGGACAAAACCTCCATGTGTGGCCCAGATTCCCACACTCGAAGCAACCCCCTGGCACTACTGCTTTCTTCCCCGAAGGGGAGGAACCATGAATAGCTGAAGATTGGTGTGAATCCTCTGGTAAAACACTGAAGTAAGAACTAGAAGACCTCTGATGAATGGAATAACCGCTGGGTGCACTCTGGATGGCTGGAGGACGGTAGGAGCGCTCTGGCATGGCACTAAACCGAGGCCTCGTTTGAACAACCCTAGGAGGTAGTGGAGGTGCTGAATATGATGGCCTGCTGAACTGACTACATCCGAACTGAACCCTACCTCTAGCTGGAACACCTCTCAAATCACCTGTGAACCTGGGCCTCTTGTCCTGCTGACTCTGCTCTTTGCTCCTCATACGGTAACCCTCAATCCGTCGAGCTATCTCAACTACAAGCTGGTACGGGTACCCATCTCTACCTCCCTGGCCATAGAGGTCCTGCTACCTGGGTGTAAGCCCGCCACGAACCGCCGAACTCTCTCTACATATGTGGGTAATATCATGAGGGCATGGCGAGATAACTCTGAAAATCTCGCCTCGTAATCTGTAACAGACATTTGCCCCTACTCCAACCTCTCAAACTGACCCCGAAGCTCCTCTCTCTCAGACGGTGGAATGTACCGGTCAAGAAATAGCTGAGTAAACTGACTCCATGTGATAGGAGGTGAATCTACTGACCTGCTGAGAATGTATGACCGCCACCAACGACGAGCTCTACCCTCAAGCTGAAATTTAGTGAAGTCCACCCCATGTGAATCTAATATCCTCATGTTGTGCAGTCTGTCCCTGCACTTGTCTATGATGTCCTGAGCATCCTCACCCCGCTTACCCCCGAAGACTGGAGGGCAAGTCGGTTCATCTATCAAGCATCTTTTGTTGATCCCCATCTGCAACTGGCCTGGGCTCTGGTACTGCCACCCCATGCTGAACCCCAATCACGGGTGGAATATCCAGAGTGCGATGGGTTGCTGCAGCCGATCCTGTAGCCTTAGCAGTAGGGGTCTGAACTCCCCCTCCTGCCTGAGAAGTGGCAGGGTCTGGTGGAAGTATACCTGCCTGGGACATAGTATCCATAAACCTCAACATACGACCCATGACCTCCTGGATGCCTGGCGCCGTTATAAAATTAGATGGATCTACAGGAGGCAGCTCATCCTGCTCCCCACTATACGGATCCTCCATCGGTGCCACTGGTATAGCTCTGGGATGCCCTCGCCCCTACCACGAATAGGAGCCCTACCCCTGCCCCTGCCACGACCCCGGGCAGCGGGGGTAGCAGCCTCTCCCGGATCAGGAACAGAAGAAGCACGCATCCTCAATATATGTGCGAGAGTAGAAGATCAGATTTGAGTACATCATAGATTACACGATAGGAGCTGAACAAAGAGGAGTTTCTTAACACCCTATAGCCTCCTAAAGATAAGTACAGACGTGTCCGTACCGATCCGCAAGACTTTACTAGGTCTGCACGTGACTCGTGAGACTACGTTAACTTAAAGCTCTGATACCACATTGTCACGACCCGAATCCCAATTAAGGTCGCGATGGCATCCAACGGCAAGGTTAGGCAAGCCAACCTAAATGACGCTAAGTGTTACCATCCCCACTTGATTAATAACCCCACATTTTTTTACCAGTTTTAAGCATATATAAACATGATAATAACCTGCAATCTGGGATAACATCATAAATACATTACTAAAAGATAAGCATGTCAAATAATATACAACCCAAAACCCAAAACATACGCTATGTGTGTGCCAGGAACTAGTGTCACGTGTGCCACGCGCAACTACTAAGTAAACAATAACTTAAATATATATACAGAGCCTCAGTCTGAACAAAGGATAGGGAAATGTGACAAGGAAACTCTAGTGGTGCTGTCGGGAGGTCACCAAGGAGGACAGCTCACCGTGGAGTAAAGCCACTCGGTCAATACCTAGCATCGGACGTACAGTCAGATGGACCAGCCTCCGAACCTGCACAGTAAAATGCACAAAGAGAAGAAAGTGCAGCATGAGTACATACATAAATATGTAGCCAATGAGTATCCCGTCTAACCTCGAAGAAGTAGTGACGAGAGGTCAACTAATACTCACTAAGGTCCAGCAGTGATGTAATAAGCAGGATGTAAGGAAAACTGTAAGCAAGTAGAATCAAATAACCAAACAGATATATCAATAACCGGCATCAACTAATAACCACAAATCAAACAAGATTGGTATCTGCCATGGCGCACGGCTCGCTCCCATATCGTATGCACTCACATTATTCCCGCCGTGGCGCATGGCCCGATCCAATCCTGAAATCTCAATCTCGCTGTGGCGTACGACCCGATCCCATCCTAAAATCTCAATCTCGTTGTAGCGTACGGCCTGATCCCAACCTGAAATGTCAATCTCGCCGTGGCGTACAGCCCGATCCCATCCTGAAATCTCAATCTCGTCGTGGCGTACAGCCCGATACCATAATATAATCAGTCATCACTCTGTCGTAGAGTATGGCCCGATCCTATAATATAATCAATCATCACTCTGTCGTGGCGTACGGCCCGATTCCATAATACAATCAATCATCACTCTGTCGTGGCATACGGCTCGATCCCATAATAAAATCTCAATTTAATCAAGTCAAGTCTCATTGTGTTTGGATAAAACAATGCCAAATAATACAAGTGTACAGATCATATTTATGTCATGTCAAGGGAAAACAATGAGCATGTTGTGTCCTAACTACCCGGACGAAGCAATAATACTCAATACGTACGGACTATCATCACTTGGTGCATACGTAGCCCCAAAACAAGATCACATAGCAATTAAGGTTGGCTAGAGAGACATTTCCCTGTTACAAGGTTAGAAAGGAGACTCACCTCGACAAAGTCACTCCTCGGATCAAGGACTGGATCAAGAATGAGCCCAAACTCCGAAACTACCCTCGACGGCTCACAACTAGCAAAACATAGCATGATTGAATCAATTTAAGTTCCAAGAAGAAGAATTAATAGGAAATCCCAAAAATTAACATTCTTGAAGGAATTAGTGATTCCGACCCCAGGCCCATATGTTCGGAATTCAAAAACACTTGAAGAAATAGATTACCCGGAGCCTAAGGATCATAATTATACCAGTCATACAAGAATTCATGGCTCAAAGGAGATAATTCATTAGTTTTCCCAAAACCCCATTTTCAATTCAAGCCTTGATTCTTCTAAGAATTAGTTGGGGATTTCCTTAATAATTCATGACTTTCATTAGATAAATGGAGTAGAATCACTCACCTTAGACAATCTTGGTTGCCCTGGAGCTTGGGAGTTCAACAATGGGGGTTTAAAATGAATATGGTGAAGAAGACCCGTTTTGGAACTTAAATAGGGACTGCCTACAGGGATTCTCGCACCTGCGACTTTGGGACCGCGGGTGCGGTCCCGCACTTGTGAAGAAATGGTCGCGCCTGCGGAGCTGGGCCTGGGGCTGGGCATCGCACCTGCGGAGAAGGAGTCTGCACCTGCGGCTCCGCTCCTGCGGCTGCCCTGCTCGCACCTGCGATGGGGGTCGCTCCTGCGATGGCTGGGACCGCAGTTTCGATATCGCACCTGCGACTGGTAGACCGCAGGTGCGGTCACACCAGAAGCAGCCACGCCAGCAGTGATTTTTTTTGCTGGTTTTTGGCCCCGTGAGGGGTCCGGGAGGCCCGTGGGCCCACCTGAGCCCCCGACAAAATATACCAACAAGTCCCAAATTATATGACGGACTCTCTCGATCCCACGGAACACTCAAAACATCTCTTATACTCAAAATCACCCTCCAAAACCCCTTGAATAAAATTAAGAACTTAAGAAATTCTAGAATTCGTTATATTGTGCCGAACGGGTCTATACTACTCAAAATAACTCCAAATTTTGCAAACAAGTCATAAATGACTATACAGAACTATCCCCTATCCCGAAATTCCGTTCGGACCTCGATAGCATAAAATCGCGACCCAACCCAAATTTCGAATATAAGGAAATCCTGATTTCCATTACGTGCGCCGAAATGCTCCCGGATCATCAGAAACCCGAGCTAAACATACGCCCAAGTCCGAAATCATCATACGGAGCTACTGCAGCTGTCAGAACTCGATTCCGAGGTTGTTTGCTCAAAATGCTGATTGTGGTCAAATTTTGCCAAATAGGCCAACCTTAAGGAACCAAGTGTTCCTAAACCATCCAAATCATTCCCAAATCCCGAACCGCCCGCTCCCGCGAGTCATAAAGCACGAATAGTCGCTAAGGGATGTTTCATTCAGGAAAACAGGATCCTAATATGCAAAATGACCTGTTGGGTCGTTACACAATCTTTCCATTAACCATCTGAATTTATCCCGAGGCCCTCGCAACCTCAACCAAAAATACCAACAAGTCACATACAAATATTCAAACTTATTCCAACCTTTGGAACACTCCAAACAATATCAAAACATCAAATCAACCCAAAGTAGAAGCCTAAGGATTTCTATACTTCTGAAATTCGCCAACGATGTCGAAGCCAGTCAAACCATGTCCGAATGACCTGAAAATTTGCACACACATCACAAACGACACTAAGAACCTATTCCAACTTCGGGAATTCCATCCGACCTCGATAGCTAATTTTCCATTGCCGACCGGAAATCGCTAAAATTCTAATTTCGCTAATTCAAGCTTAATTCTACCATGGACCTCTAAATAACATTCCGAACACGCTCCTAAGTCCCAAATCACCTAACAAAACTATCCAAATCATAAAAACCAAATTTCGAGATCATTTACCTATAAGTCAACTTCCAATTGACATTTCCAACTAAATAACCAACTTAAGAGACTAAGTGTCTCATTTCTCTCCACAATCACTCCGAACCCGAGCCAACCAACCCAACCCAACATAAAAGAGCTGAACCACGCATAATGAAGCAGAAATGGAAGAAACGGGGCGAAAACACTCGGAACGATCGATCGGGTCGTTACCGGATTAAAGTCTAAACAAAAATTCAAAATATGTCTTTTAGCTTTCTATATGTAGTAATAATCCCCTGTGATTTTTCTTTGTCAATCGGTTCTTTTCCATGGGATGTAGTTTGAACCGGGTAGTATTTTTTTTTTTAAATATTTAGAGTAGGTTAATATTTTAGAAAATAAATGGAGGAAGAATGATGAACCTAGGCGCCTTGACTTGTTTGATAGTAACATATTTAGGTTTTAGCATGTGTAGTATCTTACCTATATTTTGATATTAATCTTGATGTGTTTATATATTGGATAGCATGTTTGTTGATGCCTATGTCTCATTTACTTGACAAATCTTCACTTTGCGCTTAATGCTTAATATCTCGTGACTCCATGAATATTTGCATTGTTTTAGAGTCAGAATGAGACCATCCTTAGTGATTCATGTGTCATGTGTGGTGAGATTTTTTGTGTAGTCCATGTCATTGTAATTATGTCTAGAACTTGCCCGACATGTGAGTTGAATCAAAATTTTCGGTGATGCTCGGTTTGAGAAATGATTTTAGGCTTTCTTTGATTTTTTGAGCTTAATTGCTTATCAAAAAAAAAAATTGATACCCTTTTGAGCCTATAGACTTTTATTTGGCACCCACATTACGAGCCTATACCCTTTTATTTTTAATTGACATTATTTTGATTCTTTTACCTCTTAAAGCATTTTAATTGTGAAATAAGCGCTAAAAGAAGTAAGAAGGGACTAATTGTAGGGTGGTTTTTGAGTGGTACTAATGAAATAAAGAAGGGTGCACTTATTTTATAAAATAATACATCACTAGCGAAAACTGGAAAAGAAAAAAAATTTGAAGAATAAAAAAAGAAAAAGAAAAAAAATGTAGATGAATAAATATCTTATTTTTTCTAGTGGAGTGTACATTAAGATAGTGCTTAAAGAAAGAGGGAATACTTTTGGGGTGATTGTAATTGTGAAATTAAAGTGGATTGAGAAATTTGCACTTAGGTTATCATGTGATGTATTAAAGTGCTTATGAGGTTGAGTCACTATTCCTAAAATATATCCTACCCATCCCTTAGCTCACTTTACAACCATAAAAAAGTCATAATTTATTTTAGATTGAGCGAGCCTACATTAATAGAGATTTACATTAAGGGCAAGCCTATGGTACCAATTTCATGTATGTGACTTCTTTGTGAGAGTGAGCGATTTTCTTTGATATATGTGAGTCATTAAAATTTATTTGATCATGAGATTTGAATGTGTGGATTGAACTTGCTCTCTTGTTCTTGTTGTGAGGGCACATGGTTTCACGAGGGATAGGTAATATAATTAGACTTCTGTATGATGTAGAGTATCCAAACCATGAGTGCATTGTGACACTGAGTCGAGAGGCTAGGATTGTTCTGAAAATGTTGTTTTCATTGTGAATATTTCTTTAGAAGAATGTCATGAGTTATGTGAAGTATGTATGTGATTTCATATGCTCTAGCTTAATTGTTACTATAAACCATGGTCATTGGTGTAGTTTGCCTCAAATGTGTTAAAATTAATTGCTAAAAAATAATGCAAATTGTTGGCATACTCGAGGACGGGCAAGATTATAAGTGTGGGGTGGTGATATTCGTCCAAAAACACATATATTTACCTATTGTTGCCTCATGCTTTAGTATTTTTAATCTTCTTTTGAGTATTAATTATATTATTTTATGCTTAATATTATGTTTTAACTGTGTAGGAATAATGTGGTGTGAATATGAAGAGATTTGGAGCAAAACTAAATAAAACGCAGAAGAATAATAAAGGAAAATAAAAGAATTAAATATAGGGGGACACCCTTTGGGTTTTGTCCCCTCAAATGCAATATAGAAGAGGAGAGGAGGAATTACATTCTTGAAGTGAGACAAAAAATATTACTGTTTTGTGCGCTAGGGCCAGCGTTAGGCGCTGTCCTGGACGCTCGAAACGGAACTTGTCCTATTTCGTCGAGGACTCAGTTATTTCGACCACAAGACATCCCAACTCATATAAAAGCTAAACTAAACCTATTTTGAGGGCGGGGCATTTTTGAGAGGAAAATAAAAACACAAAACCGCCGTGGAGGCCGAGTTTCATCATTTCTTCCACCAAACTTAATAATTCCTATGTTTCTTTGTATGATTTGTTGTTTTGCTACCATGTGTATATGGAGCTATAACTTCACGTTCTAGAGTTGTGATTCTTTCATGACTATCATTATTCGAATATTGATTTTGATTTCTGGATTTATCGTATTTATTTATTTATTCAATCTTGCACTTAATTATTTGATTGCTTGATCACCAATTGAATACTCTCTACGAATCTAGAGTTGAACTCGAAAGTGGAAACTCTAGATCGCACATAGGATTGAGTAGGGTATGTTCTTGAACCTGGGCATCGGGGAATGGATTCGCGGTTAGGATAGACATATTCCTAATTGCCTTGCTTGGTTGATTCAGGAATTATAAATGCGTTCTTGTTAATTATAACTCCATAGACATATAGGAGTTAGGTTAGCTTGAATAGGCAAGTAAGAAATCGATAGATTCTTATGAGCAATATTAACCCTGTTAACCAATAAACCAGATAAATTAGTTAGTCAATTCAATTGAAGAATACAATAGGAATG
The DNA here is from genome assembly GCA_005239525.1 of Nicotiana knightiana. Taxonomy (NCBI): domain Eukaryota; kingdom Viridiplantae; phylum Streptophyta; class Magnoliopsida; order Solanales; family Solanaceae; genus Nicotiana; species Nicotiana knightiana. Next base: position 61,959 of record ML379086.1, on the reverse strand, counting down.
TTAGATAACCCATAAACCTAGATCATTTTCATCACATTGATAACATAAAAACCTTCTCTTCCTTTATTCGAAGTTCATTAATTGTTTTATTTTTATTTTAATTAGATTAGAGTCATATACTTTTAGGTTTAATTATTATTTAGATAATTAGGATAGTCTAATTTAGTCAATAGTTAGTCACAAGTCCTCGTGGGTTCGACATCCGACTCTTAGTAACTTTATTACTTGACGACCGTATATACTTGCGTGTCCGTTTGGCCGCAAAAACTATCAGAACGATCAAAGACACCAGGTGGGCTAGGCCTACACCCACCGATACCTCTCAAAGGAATCCAAACGTAATGTGTAAGTATCATGGTACCTATGGCCATAGAACCGAAGACTGCAGACAGTTGACAGAGAATGTAGCTCTATTATTCAACGAGGGCAACCTTCGAGAGTTCCTTAGTGATCAAGCCCAAAATCACATTAGGGAAAGAGACGTCAATAGAAAGAACGAGCAAGAAGAACCTCAGCATGTTATTCACATGATCGTCAGCGGGGTCGACATCCCACAAGGACCTATATACAAACGCACGAAGGTGTTGATCATCAGAGAGAAACGGACTCGAGACTAAGTTCCTGCAGGCACTTTATTGTTCAACGACGAAGAAGCAGAAGGTATCTCTCAGCCGCACAATGACGCCCTGGTATTTTCTATTTTGGTAAATAAAATTCAACTTAAACCTGTTCGAGTGGATCCAGGTAGTTTGGCAAACATAATCAGATCGAGGGCCGTAGATCAGCTCGGCTTGCTAGACCAGATTGTACCTGCATCTCGAGTCCTTCAACATGGCTAGTGAAACAACAAAGGGGGAGATAATCCTACTAGTGAACATGGCCAGGACCATCCAAGACACAAAATTTCATGTCATCGAAGGCAACATGAGGTATAATGCACTGCTTGAATAGACCTGGATCCATAACATAAGGGTATTACCATTGACCCTTCACCAAATGACGAAGTTCCCAACAGTGGATGTTGTGAAAAAAATTTATGGTGAAAAATATGCTACAAAGGAAATGTTTGCAGTCGACGAGGTGATGTCGATATCAACACCTTCGACCTCAGATAAATTGAGCGCCAAAGATAACCAAGCGGCCAAATAACAATCATCGTCCCCAGCCTCGACCGAATCGGAGAAACATGTAATCTTAGATGAAGAAGAGGATTTTCTCACTCCTCGAACTTCGGTCGTTCCCGAAGAATCGGATTCAACCAAGTCAACGGTCGAGGAGCTGGAGCAGGTGATACTAATCGAGTATCTACTCGAACGAAAGGTATATCTGGGGATGGGGTTGACCCCCAAACTCAGGTAAAAACTCATTCAATTTCCTATTGATAACATGGATTGCTTTGTATGGTCCCGTTTAGACATGACAGGAATCCCACCGGAGATAACGAATCATCAGCTGAGCCTAAGTCCCATGTTCATACCGGTAAAGAAAAAGAGAAGACCTCAGTCCAAGGTAAATCCTACCTTCATAATGGAGGAGGTAACCAAACTTCTTAAAATATGGTCCATTAGGGAAGTAAAGTATCCCGAATGGTTACCTAACTTAGTCGTAGTCCACAAAAAAGGAACAAACTTAGAATGTATGTAGACTATAAGGACTTGAATAAGGCGTGTCCAAAAGACTCCTTTCCCTTGCCTAACATCGATCTAATGATCGATGCCACGACCGGCCACGAGATACTTACCTTTCTCGACGCCTATTCTAGGTACAATCAGATCCAGATAGACCCCAAGGATCAAGACAAGACTTCTTTTATCACTAAGGCTGGGACTAACTATTATAATGTAATGCCCTTCAGGCTAAAATATGCGGGAGCTACATATAAACGCTTAGTTAATAAGATGTTCGAAGAACAGATAGGTAAATAAATACAGAGCACCATTTTACTCATTTACAGGATACATTCCAAATCTTGAGGAAGTACAACATGAATCTTAACCCCAAAAAATTTTCTTTTGGGGTCGACTCGGGCAAGTTCCTCGGCTTCATGGTATCAAACCGTGGAATCAAGATCAACCCCGATAATATCAAGGCCATTGAGTACATCACCGTCGTGGACAGTGTGAAATTCGTTCAGATGCTAACAGGGCGGATAGCTACCCTGGACCGATTCATTTTGAGATCATCAGATCGAAGCTACAGGTTCTTTCCTTACTCAAAAAGAAAAATGATTTTACATGGACCCCGGGTCGATTGGCCAAATGGGTCGTCGAACTTGGAGGGTACGATATTGAATATCAACCTCGAACAGCCATCAAGTCCCAAATTTTGGTGACTTCAAGCCGAGTTTTCGCCAACCCTCGTACCCAGAGTGGAAAAGAAGCTTCTGCTAAAATCGGGCACATAATTGGGGGTATGGACCCTCTTCATGGATTGTGCCTCGAATGTGAAAGGGTCCGAACTCGTCATTGTTTTGAAACCGCCAGCGGGCAACATTATTAAATAATCAATAAAACTGCCAAATTGACTAACGACGAAGCCGAGTATGAGGCTATGATTGCAGGTCTCGAGCTAGCTAAAATCTTAGGAGCGAAACTAATCGAAGCTAAATGCGACTCTCTACTAATAGTAAACCAGGCAAACAGAATCTTCGAGGTTCGCGAGGATATGATGCAAAGGTACTTAGACAAATTTTAGGTAACTTTGCACCATTTTATGGAATGGACTCTACAACATATACCTCGAGAACAAAATACCGAGGTCGGTGCACTTGTCAATTTGGGATCATCAGTCGAAGAAGATGAGGTCAACTCGGGGACTTTCATCCAACTCTCGAGGTCTGTAATCGAGGAAGGACATGCTGAAATAAATTCTACAAGCTTAACCTAAGATTGGAAAAACAAATACATCAAATATTTGAAGAATGGGAAGTTACCATGGGGTCCCAAGGAATCGAGGGACTTACTAACTAAAGCTGCTTGATTCACATTAGACGAAGACAAAATGCTATACAGAAGAATGTTCAATGGTCCATTGGCGGTATGCTTGGGACTAGGAGATACTGATTATTTTCAACAAGAAATCCACGAAGGCACTTGTGGGAACCACTCTGGCACGGATTCACTAGTTCGAAAGGTCATCGGAACATGATATTATTGGGATAACATGGAAAAGGACTCTAAGGAGTTCCTTCGAAGATGCGATAAATGTCAAAGGTTTGCACCAATGATCCACCAACCCAGCAAACAACTTCATTCGGTCATATCCCCATGGCCATTTCATGAAATGGGGAATGTACATCGTCGGTCCTTTGCACCGGGCCCAGGTAAAGCTAAGTTCATATTATTTATGACTAACCATTTCTCTAAATTGGTTGAAGCACATGCCTTCGAAAAATTTAAGGAAAAAGAAGTGATCTACTTCATATGGGATCACATTTCATGTCGATTCGAGATACCTGCGAAAATAGAATATGATAATGGAAAATAGTTTGTCGGCATCAAATTTACAAAAATCCTCAAAGATCACAAAATAAAAGGAATACTATCAGCACCATATCGCCCTAGTGAGAACGTACAAGACGAATGAACGAACAAGACTATCATCCAAAACTTGAAGAAAAGGCTAAATGAAGCCAAAGGGAAGTGGAGAGAAAACTTGCCCGAGGTTCTATGGGCGTAGCAGACAACATCGAAGTCCAGTACCCGAGCAACTCCGTTTTCCTTGGTATATGGCTCCGAGGCCTTGATATCGGTCGAAGTCGGGGAGCCCAGCGCCAGGTTTCGACATGTAATAGAGGAACCAAACCACGAGGCAATGAATACCATCCTCGAGATGTTGGATGAAAGACAAGAAGTTGCACTCGTTCGAATGGTTGCACAAAAGAAACAAATCGATAGGTACTACAACAGAAGAACCAACCTTCAACACTTCAAAGTTCGTGACTTAGTCTTAAGAAAAGTCACCATCAGTACTCGAGACACTAATGAAGGGAAACTCGGTCCTAACTGGGAAGGGCCCTATCAAATCCTCGACATATTCGGGAAAGGATATTACAAGCTCAGAACAATGAATGGCGAGCCATTGTTGAATAACTGGAACATATCACTCCTCAAGCGGTACTATTACCAAGGTATGACTTTCTCATTTCTTTCATTTGCTTAAACATTTGAAACTAACTCATTGCAAGAATTCGATCCAAGAAATCGAGACCTTAGGTTTTAAAGTACGCGTTGCACTCTTTTTCCCTTAGACCATTTTTTATCCCAAATGGGTTTCCCCTGTGTGGTTTTCAACGAGGCAACAATCATGTGCTACCTGAGGATAATTCAACAGTATCCAAGGCTTCTTTGCAATCAACCTCGGATACTGGGGGGCATCACCCTCAAATGTTATGTATCAATGGGTCTCGATAGGAAGAATTTTGTAATGGGCCAAACGGTCGAATGAACCGTGTCCATATAGATTAGCCGAGTCCCAACACAAAACATGTACGCATGTATAAATAATACGAAGTATCACTCTCTTTATCGAACATCTAATGTTTCGGAGTAAGTTCTCTAATATACGAGTCATGTGCCTATAATTCTGATAAACGGTGCAAAAATAACACTTGTGAAAAATGGCTCAAGGGCCTAGTATGACCATACCTCAAACACTCGGGGAGTGCACACTCGAGCTATTTAAGTTGTAAATTACAAGACCTCAAAGAGGCACCCCTCGACATATAGGCCAAAGCCATCACATTCGTGGACTAACATTTCGAACAAGTTCGAAATGCTATCGGGAAACAAGTCCACGAGACATACCCAAAGGCAACGGCCATATTAAAGACTGTGGTCACTTAAAAGGCTACAACCGAAATAACGTGGCTCGGAGACGTCCGACATCTTCCATAAACAAAAGGCCTTCAAATACTTTGAAAAACCGGTTAAATAAGGCTACCCCCGACAAAGAAAATAAAAAAGAGCTTCGATAAAATCTGCCCTCCAAAAATTTAAAGGCTTCGATAATATCAGCCTTTGAAAACACTCCAAGAGGTATCAAATTATCTTAACACAGACGACTTGAGAAAAGATAAGGTTCCAACCATTGGACCCTCGAAAAACCCAATGGGTACAAAAATCCATGCTAAGGCATAAAGAAATTTTAACTAAGTTTTTTAGCCAAAATATAAAATTAATAGCCATTTTTAGAGGCCAAATTGGCCCTACATAAGAGCCTAAGGGCCGATCTAAAGAGCCTAAGGGCCAATATAAAGAGCCTAAGGACCAGTATAAAGAGCCTAAGGGCCAATATAAAAAGCCTAAGGGCCAATACAATTAGAATTCGAGACCTCGCTTTCACTCGATTCGAACCCAAGCGTTCAGTTTTTCCGAGCTCAAACAAATGTCAACTACAACTCAAAGATCACCTAAAGGGTATACAGCGGGGAGCTCGAAATACTTAACAATCATTTGATAAAAAACTAAGGGTCACTTTATCCTAAAACTCAAGATTTATTCGAACTAGGTTTTTAAAGATAACTCAACGATCAGTTCGATAGAGCTACCCCCGAGACAAGGTCTCGAATGAGTTTTGAACTCGGAAACTTGCCCTCATAAAAACAATAAGCTTAATGGTTTATTTCGATTACGAGTTGAACTACAGTAATAAAACTTTTTTCAACAATGGCAAATAAACACACGAAGGAATGAAAGATAAATTTATGAAGGCATCAAAAAGAAATTTTGTCTATTATATCAAAATGTATGTACAAGAGGCCAGTTGAGGCCTTACAAAAAGAAGAGAAAATAAAACCTAACTACGATTGGGGCTAGTCCCCTCGGGGCCAGCTTCCTCTCGAGAAGCTTCCTCAAAAGAAACTTATCAGCAGCCTCATCTCCAACTTCTCCACTTCCATAACCGCCTCAGCTGCCCTCTGCATCATCATCATCATCAGAGGAGGAGACGAGCTTCCTGGCTTCAGTCTCGAGTTCCTTGACCCGAACAATTTACTTGGAGAGGTCAAAACCTAGAGCATGAATTTCCTCGAGGGTTTCCCTCTTGGATTAAAATTTTCCAAATCACTACGCCATCGCTCCTGGTCGGAAGCCTCCCTTAGCTGTGTTTAAACAGCTTCAACATCGCCCCGGTACATGGCAATAGACTTGTCTGCCTTGACCTTGGTCTCCGCCTTAGCCTTAGCAATCCTGGCTTTGAGTTCTTTGACCCTCTTAGCTTGGGCTAAGCTTTTCTCCCTAAGGCTTTGGAGTTGGGCCTCAGCCGAAGATAGTTTGGCCAAAGTTTCCTCTTTTTTCGTAGCAAGGAAGTCCATTCTACCATTCCACTTATCACAATTGACCATGACCTATTCGACCTCTGCTCGGAGCAGCTCGATCTTTTCCACCTTCTTCTACAACTGAGATATCAAAGTATTAGCTTCCACAGTCGAGTTGATTCCATACTCTATCAGAAGAGTGGTTACTTGCTTGTCTAACCCGGCCTCCTCTTCATGAGCCTTGACTAGGTCCGATTGAAGATCCTTTATGACCTCATCCTTATGGCCACAAAGTAACTTCAGGGCATTTCTCTCTTGCGAGACCCTTTGAAGTTCGGCTTCACACTGAATAAGGTCATATCGAAATTTGGCAGAGGCCTATACGAAAGGAAAACACAAGTTACATTTACGAAGAAAGGGGAAAAGAGAAACAACCAAAAAAGGACTGGTGCTTACCTTCGAAAAAGTACGCTGGGATTCCGCCATGAAGATCGAAGCATCAGTAATATCAGAGGAGTCATCGACCCCCACAAAGTAATCCCAGAAAGGATCAACCTTTGGGATTCCATTATTTCCTCTTCAGAAAAAACCGGCATTGGAGGCAGTTGACCTATTGTTATGGATCCGAGAAACTTACTCGGGGTGCTCTTTCCGATATTTCGAGCTTCGGAACCGGCCCCACCCGGTGTAGAAGTAGTTGATTGAGAAACCATCTCGGCCTCAGGGGACCCCGGGTTCAACCCCAAATTTTTCTTTGATGCCTCCTTGATGTGAGCCTCGGTTATAGCAGGTGGAAGCTCAGAATGTGAGATGACCTCGGTGGTCTTTTGAGGGCGAACTATTAACGGCGAGGTGTCTTCTTCTTCCTCCTCATCCTGGTCTCTCAACTTTTGGACCGCGTCCGCTAAGGTCACCACTGTGTTTCTCCTCACCCTTCATGTTTTGGGTTTGGAAACATCGGATAGTGAGAGATCTTTTCTCTTCTTATCCTTTTCCGGCCTCAAAGCCGGTAGCTTCACCTCCTTCACTCGAAGGCCTCAGAATGGCATCTTTGGCAAGACCTAGATGAAGAAAGATTAGTAATGAAGAAAAGATATAATTACTTTGGAATACATAAGAAGAGATCCTTACCATGGTTCTTGGCCTCCTACCTTCCCTTGGCCAAGACCCTCCACACTCGTTCAGCATGATTCGAAGTAGAGGCGAGCTTCTGGATCCAGTATTCAAAATTGGGCACCGCCTCGGGCATCAAAGGGACAGCTGCGTGTTTAAAGAGAGATATTAGGCAAATTCAAGAGAAGAACAAAATCAAAGAATAAAAATTTACTTACAATTAGAATTCCACTCCTTACGGAACAACGTCTTTTCCTTTGGTATTATTTCACAGGTCCTCACCTGTATGAATCGGCTCATCTAACCTCGATCTTTATCCTCATCGATGTTTGAGAATAGAATCTTTGTTGCTCCGAAGTGAAGCCTAATTATCCCTTGATAGAGTCGAGGCCCGTACAACCGTATAAGATGATTCAGAGTGAACTCCAACCCTCCGAACTCATTGGAGAAGAAGCGCAACATAATCACTATGCTCCAAAATGAATGATGGAGTTGACTGAGGGTGACTTCATACCTCCTTTAGAAATCAAAAATCACTGGGTCGATAGGACCTAGTGTGAAGGGGTAAGTGTAAACACTTAAGAACCCCTTCACGTGTGTGGTAATGCTCTCTTCAGGTGTAGGAATATGCACCACTACCTCCGAACCCCACTTGTAGTTCTTTTTCATGGCGTCGACATGGCCCTTAGTAATCGAACACATGTACATAGACACGTGTTCACATCGGCCCTACATAGAAGAAGGGTTCTCGACTTTATATTCAGTTTTAAGGACGCATGGGCTAGGAACATATTCATGAGGGGCCGGTTTTACCGCAGTCTTATCGCAGGCCGACTAGGAAGAGGAAGACGGTTCCTTTTCCTTTTATGGCACAGTTTTGGAGGTTTTTGCCATTTGTATATACGAAGGAAGTAGAAAGAAGGTGTAAAATTGGTGGCTCCGGTAAAAACAACGGTGGCGTAATGAGCGGTGATGAAAAATAATAAGGAGAATCGGGAAATCAAGAGTTTATGATCAAGGAAAAGTAATGTTTGAATCAACAAAAGAGATGGTATTTATAGGCTTGTGATGAATGTTCGGTATCACTAGTGGCCGACTGATAACTCACATGCATTTATGGTTTTTGAGGAACCGAATCGACGGGACATTTCGGTCACACCCATCGCTTACATCATAGAAACAACATCATGATCGAGGTGTAGGTGAATCTAGGCTCAAATCGTGTCTTATATTTTCATTCTAAGAAACGCGAGGACTATATATATACGGTTAAAATCAAGAGCGCCCGATTTTATGGGCTCAAGGGTCTGCCTCGAGATTAAGTCCGTATCAAAGCAAGCTCAAGTTCGAGGAACACGCAGACTGAGGGATCGAGATCGGGCTAGATCGACATCGAAGCAACGGAATAACGAGATATCCGCAATTGACCGCCAATCTCGGCAGGAATCTCGGGATTGGCGGAACCATTAACGGTTTTTGATATTAATCATATATTTAGCTTCCGAAATTAGAGTTATGCCTTGTTTAGAATTCCTCTAGTATATAAAAAGGAACCCTGTTCATTTGTAAGAAGGATACCAATCGTATACGCACTTACTGAGAAATACAAACACTCTACTCTTTTACTCGCTCTTAATTCTCTACTGTTATTATTATCCATATTGTTCGTATTTTTCTTATTGTTCTTGTGGTTCTTAACGTTTGATCTTAAGCCTACTCCAAACCGAGGTCGATAACTAGTATCCTTATAACCAAATCACAAGTTTAATCGTTACTCGTATTTCAAGGTAAATGAACTAATTGCACTCTTCAAATTATAAGTTCAAATTACTTTTTTTTTTTAAATAGTGTTCTTCTTGCATTTATATAATACTCCGTCTCGAAAAAGTTGGGATTAATTGGACCCATTGACTATATGCTACATCATCCACTGCTAATTTTAATATATATACAACAAGTCATTTAATTATACTAGATTTTATGCTAAAAAAGAAGAATAGGAATTTTAATGTGTGAAAATTTTGAAAGAACAAACCAAAGAAAGAAAGAAAGAAAGAAAAGTAATTAAATAATACACAAAAAGTAACACTATGCCCATATCCCGTGGGCATATAGTTCTAGAAAAAAAGGATTTTGAACTGCTTCGGGATTAGTTATGTTGCCGCACTCGGCTTGTACGAAAATTGAGTATATTTTTTCGAGTCTGGTCCTTTCTATACTGGTGGTGCGCCCGAAATTTTGTCCATGCGGGCGTTTATTTCCCTCATGAATCGTAAAAGTTCATTCTTGAACGGATCATTCTCGTTGTTGAGACCGGATCTGCTCCCCCATCCCCATCGGAGCCAACTTCACCCCTGGGGTGTTGTTGCCGACTCTCTGCACTGTTTGGTTTGCGGGAACATGGGAAGAATTGGATCTTGTCTATTTGCATTATTCGAAGCCCCGATAGCGCCTGCTTCAGTTTCGTCATAACCTCATCTTGTCGCGTGAGATGACCTAGAATGATCACATGTTGCTCTTGCAGGACCCTCACCGCATCCACGACATGCTCCTCATCAGCATCATCAGGAGTTTCCTCCCGAATTGTCGAGGTTACTACCTGTCATGCACTGGCATGGCGTCATTCTCCTCATTGCGGATGTCACTGATTGAATCCTCGAAATGAGGCCGATCCCCACGAATTTCAGGGTTGTGTGTGTTGTTGATAGTGTTATCTTCCATTTTTTGTGATTTTTTCTAAGACAAAATAATCAAATCGCGTTAGTGAAAATGGCAAGGATCAATTTAATTGCAAGGTTGTCTAGGCCCCACAGTGAGCAACAAACTGTTATCCGTAAAACGGTACAGTTGAATTTATATGTGTTTTCTAGATAAGTGAACTAATTTGATCATGAATAATGCAGTAATTGAAGAATAATACAATACTTAGCCTTAGAATATAGGTGAAACAACAAATATGACAGTTCCGATAACACGATTTCCAGGCACATCAATGATGAGATCAAAAAGCAAGAAAGTAAGATTGTATTAAGTTTTTTACGTAATGTAGTATATGTTTATCCAGAAAAATTGTGTCCTTGTTTCCTCCCACTAGACGATCACGTGTCATATCATATTTCACCCTATACAATGGGTGCACCATTACGGAGAGGTGGACCGAGAATATAATTTTATGGGTTCAACCTTTAGTTATTTCTATTGAACTCATTACACTTTTTAAATTATAAGTTCAAAATAAAAAATAATGAAGATAGTATCCTTCTTAAATTTATATTATACTCAGTGTCGAAAAAGTTGGATTAAAACGTCCTATTGACTATATGCTACATCATCCACCGTAATTATAGACATTTAATTATATAAGATTTTACGCTAATAAAAGAAGAATAGAAATTTTAATGCGTGATAATTTTGAAAGAACAGACCAAAGAAAAAAAGAGAGAAAGAAAGAAAAAAAGAAAAGTACTTAATTAATACACAAAAAATTACATTATGCCCATCTCGCGTAGGCATCTAGTTCTAGAAAAAAAAGGGGGAAAACTAACAAGATTGACATAAGATTTAAATTTATAATCTCACTTAGATAGGTGCACTCAATAACGATTGCATCATATGATATTTTGAGTTTGGGTTCGCACACATATGTTCAAGTATTTTAAAAAATACTCCCTCCGTTTCAATTTAGGTGAACCCATTTGACTGGACACGAAATTTAAGAAAAGAGAAAAGACTTTTGATCTTGTGGTGTAAAATTTGGCACATATATTTTGTATGGTTATAAATCATTGTATAAAGGAAAATTATTTTCATATAAGGAAAGGGGTATTTCTTTTTAGCACGGACCAGAAAGAAAATAGGTTCACATAAATTGAAACAGAAAAAGTATATAACATTACTATGCATATGATCTAAAGAGCGGAACATGAGTTCACGCCCCTAAATACGCCTACGTGTACATCATAATATCGGGGCTCAATATTAGACAAACTAAGAATTGAAGTGTATTTGAGTCTGATTGTACCATGAAAAGATCGCTAAAACTAATTAGAGAATAACAGGTTAATTGATGAAATAAAAATTTTCAAATATTCAGTATGAGATACACCAAATAAAGCTTGAAATCCTTGTGTAAGAGTCCCAACTTCCTATACAATTTAATCTAAATATATTACTAGTTAAATACTGAGAAGATAAGCTCTCCAAATACTTTTGATTTGTGAATTGTGAATAACAATTACTCCTAGTAGCCCCGGAACTCATATTACCTACACACGTTTGTTTTATTAATTTTTTTTTTTTTTTTTTGTGGTAATTACCTACGTACGTTTCCCATACAGCTAATGCAACCACGAAATTTGAACACATACAAAGAATTATCTAAACAAGCTTGTTATCCCATTTAATAATTCTAAGATTTCTTTAATCTGTTTGCTTTGATTAAAATTAAAATAGCTATAGCTGACATCGAATAATTTTAATGAGTCAAATTAAAATCTGCTTAAGAATTATGAAAGCCGCAAAGGTGAATTAAACTTGGTTGTAAAAATCAAAATCACACAAAATCAAGCGAGGCCAAAACTCTACTCGTCTAGCACATGGATCATAATTAATGAACTTTTCCCCTCGCAAGTAATGATGCTATTGTGTAGTTAAGATTATCAACCAGCCTGTTTAGTTTAAACATACAATATTATATTAATTACAGACAACATATGCTATTAAGTTAGCTTTATTCGGGTCGAATAGTTTTGTCAATCTTTATAAAGTTGTCCATCGCTCTAGCGCACTCGTAATCTTGTTACATTTATCTTATAGATTTAATGGTCAATAGTTATTTAAGTAAAATAACCCTCTATACCCGGGTTAAATTAAAGATTGTTCTATATGTAAGATTTTCCAACATCTAGGCCAGTAGGTTTAAGGCCCATAATTAATAACATCGCCGTCAGGCAAGCCAACAGTGATTAATTAACTTACTTACTCATTTTAGTAAATTGAAATCACAATTTTTATTAATTAAATAGTATGAAATCATAATTTTCATTAATTAATGATAATATTTACATGAACTATAATGATGAACAACCAGTAGTAACCCCCAAATACCGGTGTCACAAGTACATGAGCATCGACTAGGAAATATAATAAAACTAAACACCTGTCTAAAATATAAATTAGACAAGAGAATATAAATAACTCTGATGGAGACTCTGCAGGTTGCGAATCGTAACATGAAATGCAGATCACGGTAAAGTCCCCCCAATAGCCGCACCTTTATGCCCAATAAACCACCAGACATATACATGCCTGCACAAGAAGTGCAGCAAGTGTAGCATGAGTACATAAATCAATGCATCCAGTAAGTATCTAGCCTAACCCCATAGAAATAGTGACGAAGGGTTGACATCGACACTTATTAGTGGTCCAATAAGACAGATACAGTAGAAGTAAACAGTTGTAGGTTAGAGTAAATAAACAAAGTAACAAGTATAAATACGTGGTACAATTCTCCTCTAAGCAATAACTCAATCTCTCGGCTAGTAGTTACCCCCTCAATCAGAGTATATATAATGGACCTCGCCATATAGGTCATCACAATTCAAATCAGGAAACCTCGCAGATATACTGGCATTTTATCAATTATTACGCACGATTTTATAAGAGTACTTTATAGAAATACCGAGGCGTACGGTTCGATCCCATCATAATGTGTGCACTGTCGAGGGTCAAACGTCACGAAGCATAGATACATCTAGTATATTGATGAGGCGAATGGCCCGCTCTCATGAGAGTGGGTTACATAATCCTGCCAAGCCGAACGACCGGATCCTATAATAATGTATGCACTACCCAGGGTCGAAAGACACTAATCATAGATGTATCTATTATACTCCCGAGGCGAACATCCCGATCCTATTAGAATAAGAAGCTTTAACAGGTCATTGACCCCCACACACCAATAAGTGTGTGAGTTATATTTTTTAAGGGAAACCTTTCGATGAAAATGCACAACGTGGAAGAAATTCGTTAGAGGAGTACATTTATTTCGCGGCTAATCATGAAGCCCGTCGAATCTCTACCATAGCAAGTTTATCACGCTACACAAGTCTAGTCTCAAGTCGTAATGTAAACTCATGGAATTTAATAGTAAAGGGACAACATAAATAGTATATAGGATGGTGTGAACCTAAGTCTACCCGGACAAAAACATGAATGTAGCTACGTATGGACTCCCGCCACCTCGTGTGTACGTAGGCCCCGCAACAAGTCGCATATATCAAATACATCACCTAGGGGTAGTTTCCCCCTTACAGAGTTAGACAAGGAACTTACCTCGCTCCGAAGTTCCATAACCGGCTCTAACGCCTCTCTAACATCTCAACTCAAAGCCGAACATTCCGAAACTAGTCAAACAACGTGAAAATTAATCAAAATATACTCCAATCCATACAATTTAAGAATTTGTGATGATTCTCAGCTCCGTTCAAAAAATCAATAAAGCCAACTCTCGGGCTTACATGCCCAGATTTCATAAATTATAAAAAATTAACCATTACTTATATAGTTTATATTCCGAAAATCATCCAATTTCGCCCATGAATTGACCCTCAAATCAAGGATTTACCATCTCATAACTTTGGGGCTCAAAACCCTAATTTCTACAATTCAAATACGAATAAAAATAATAACCAACGAAAATAATCATGAAAAAACATCAAAATAAAGGTTCAATATTTATCCCCTTGTTGAGACGAGAACAATGCCACAAAAATACCTCAAATGGAGCTCTAGAACTCAAGATATGCTCAAAATGCTAAAATGCTCGGTCTGTCCATTTAAAACATTGTCCAGGCAATTTTTGTTCTTCGCCTTCGCAGGACACGTTCCGGTTCACGAAGAGGAGTTTTTCTCGTTGACTGGTCAACCAAAATTTTCTTCTTCGCGTTCGCGGGACCTCCTTCGTGTTCGCGAAGAACAAAGTCCGCACTAGAAACCAGCAATCTTTCCCGACACGGAAATGGGTATAACTCTCTCATACGACCTCGAAATTTGACGATTCTTATTGCTATGGTTCCGTAATTACGATACGGATCTAATGGTTCAATCCAATCATAATTCAAAGGTCGTTTTCCTAATATGGTACCCCTTATGTCAGAAGAAATGATGTTGAAACATCATATAAGAGCGCGACACAACCCAAACACATCCAAAACGCACTCGAGGCCCCCGGGACCCCATCTAATTACAAAAACCAGTCCGAAAACATAACACGAACCTACTCGAGGCCTCAAATCACACCAAACAACATCAAAACCATGAATCGACGATCAAATCCTCCTTTAACTTTCAAACATTCAAACTTTGATGAACGCGTCCGAATTACACTTAAATACTTCGGAATGACGCCAAACATTACGTACAAGTCATAAATCGCGATACAAACCCATTCCAAGGCTCAGAACCCCAAACAGACATCGATAACACTAAAGTCCACTTCAAACCAAATTTATGAAATCCTAAAACCTTCGAAATACAAACTTTCCACAATAAGCGTTGAAATGTTGTCGGACCACCAGATACTCAACCCGAACATACACCCAAGTCTGAAATCATCATACGAACCTATTAAAACCTTCAAATCCCGATTCCGAGATCGTTACTTAGAAGTCAAACCTTGGTCAACACTTCCAACTTAAAGCTTCCAAATTGAGAATTTTCCATCCGAATCAACTTTGAACTTCCTGAAATTCAATTCCGACTAAGCGTACAAGTCATATTACGTGAAGTGAAGCTACCCAAGGTCTTAAACCGTGAACGAAGCGCTAGAGCTCAAAATGACCGGTCGGGTCATTACACTCTCCCCCACATAAACATACGTTCGTCCTCGAACGTGCCAAGAACTGCTCCGGAGTTGCCCAAAATCACAATTTAACACCTCTTGCCACTACAACCCATGTGAACACATTAGCTCGAGCCAGACTGAAGATCCTTCCTTCTTCTTATCCAACAAGCCATAGAACCAGAATCCAAAATCAAAAATTGTCCACGAGACCCGATTCTAACATACGAACACCGCATTAATCACTACAGTGTGTAACAAATCATGATCATGCACCTTTGCTAAAATCACACCACGCACCGCATAATTTGCATGCCCATACTAACATCCTCCGACCATGATAGCTGTAAATTAACGAATCTGATGCCCACAATACACCTCATAGTGTCTTTTCACCTAACAAGAACCATTACCTCATTCTGAACTGAATAACGATATTTTTGCTTTAATATACCCTATTCAAATCCGATCACACTGATCTTAGGTCCAATAACCTCGTCTCACCCAGTACAAGCTGCTCATGCAATAAGCCATCACAAATACTGCCAAAACTCTCATATGACGCCAACAATGTGCCAGCAAGATACAAACTCGAATGCGATACATAAGAAAACCAACTCTGGAAAAGGAACTATCTAGCCCGCATAATGAGTAAAGCGGTCGAACAGACGCTATGAACCCTTCTCAGAGAATGAGAAACAAAATACACAAGAATAGATATAAGGAACCGTACTCAACATCTCACTGTTGCGGCGTGCAACACGATCCGCACATGATACCATTGTGGCGTGCAACCCGATCCAAACATGATACTGTTGTGGCGTGCAACCCGACCCAAACAACATACCCATGGCGGCTTGACATCCGATCCACACATAGAATTAATAAGGAAATGACCATAAATCCACAATCCTTATACCTACGAAATAACGAATATCGACCAAGAGCACGCCAAGTACGTAAATACCACCTTGGGGAGACGAATAGCGCCATATGCTTCAAAATCCAAGAACGGCTAAGGTGCAATAAATGACATGTAACTCGAGAGCCATCCTTCTCACTTAATGCAAAAAACTACACGGGACCACAACAAATGTGTGAATAATCAAGTTGTCTCAATCCGGAACAACTCCCACAGTTCATAACTAAAGGAATAGAGCGTCTTGCAGGCATAAACTCTCCTATTAACGATATTACAAAAACTCCTTGTACTTAGGGTTTCAATCTTTAACAATTGAGTGACTAACATGTCACACTTATACAAACCTCCCCGTAGGGTATGCTCGCACGACCTTTCGCACCAGGTAGAAAGGTCATCACCACCACACCACCAACCGTTCTAATTTTGTAAGCAAATCAAGAATCCTCAAATCAATACACAAATCCTTTTTCATAGGACACCGTTGTCAAGTGCACTAATGAAAATGCCAGCTTACTCTAAACACCTGAATTCTCCCCTGCTCATCCGAGCTCGTTATATTCTTGTCAATATCGAACCGCAGCCTTGACCCTCAACTTTCAAATTCTGAGGCCGCTCACTGCACCTATCATGCCGCTACGTGAGAATACAAGAATTCATTATAACCTCTGAATTACCAGTAGAATAAACACTACATTGGCTATAAGCCTTTCACTCAGCTAATTTCAGAAGAGCCAATGCAATACGCAACTAAATTCTTAAAGCGCAAAAAATACAGACCTCAAGTTGCGGTCTAAACTGCCATGACTCCTCCGGAATCCATTTACACCGCAAGGCCATTTGAATCAAATACCTCCCAAATCGATCAAGTTATGGTGGCTGTCAAGCTCGCGCGCACAACCACAAACCACATGTATAACTTCACGCTCTGAAGGAACTGATCATTGCCACAATCATGTTGATTCAACCATTACTAACCACCCAACATCTTCTAATCTATTGTTGACCCACCTTAGAAATAATAATAGCTTCATTCAAAACATAATGAAACCCAATAACACTCATCCCGAGTGACCCAATCCACGAGACCACATCATCTCAATACCAATGAACCATCTTATACCCTCCTTATGCGCACGATAACATTTCCAATTAGTACACAAATTTTGAAAGATCCTTTATGAATCCGAAGTTGGTTTCTCCTATTTCTTCAATACTGCACCGCAGACACGATGATAACATAGAACACCAGGTCCCTTTCACAATCCACTCCAAAAACTCGATCCTTAACCACACAACGGACTCGAAATCCCTAGGCACTACATTTTAATTCTTGAACACACTAGAACTGTTGTTGAGAGTGACCCACTCTAACTTGGTACCGAATATAATGAAACTCCTACACTCTATTAGTACATGAACACTCTCAAAGAAGCAACCCGATGAATTCTTTTCCTTGTACATCAAATCCACAAGAAGCATAAACTCTAAGTTCTTCCCAAAACCCGCACATGAATCGATAAGGCCAAATATAGCACACATTCATCAGGTTATTTGCTCGAACTAACACTGATGTTTTCTTTTCTTAGTCATAAATAATCCAACAATGCAGCGATAATCAGAAACCACACAAGCAGACATCCACGCGATCCAATCGTAGACAGTGGGCTCCCCCGCTTAGATTTAAGCTACTGTCACATAATGTAGACCGCACAAGGATTCTCCCTTCTCTATTACCATGATCTCGCACCATTAACTCGCCAAATCTCTCGAAATATCTTGATAGACTCTTTATAAAGCATCTTGAATTATCAAGCATAATCACGTACTCGATTTTCTGCTGGGTGGTAAGTAGAATACTTCATAGAAAGTTCATCAACGTCAACCAATCGGCAACTTGTTCACAGGAGATAACCCACTTGTTGAAATTCCATTCCGACATCTTCCAACGATGCTGCATTGGGTACACTTAAAATGAACCTAGAAAAACCTATGAGCCTATGCTTGTCCACCAACTATAGAAGTCTATTCACTCCCCATCAACATCAACTGAAAATCTGACAAAACATTCCAAACTCAGAGTCACGTTGCATCCAAAAACGATAATGAAGTCTTAACACCCATCTTCACTTCAAGAAAACTCCTCTTTTCAATATTCCATCTCCCTCGGTACAGTAGTCACCATCCCAAATAAAATTCGTAGACCAAATCACCGTCCATCACGATTCCCCAAATCACCCTAAACTCTTACAAGGCACGTGGCTATCCTACCACAAAATCTATACGCTACTCTGCCACTCCCACTTTGGTTAACCCATCTCCTTAAGCAACTTGTCGACCTCTGTTGTGCGTACTTGACCTACCAGCAATTCAATAACCGCAAGACACCTCCTACCATGTCATCCATTGTCCTTCAATACTGCAATACTGCCTCAAATCGAAATCCATCTTTGTAGCACCCGAACTAATAAATTGCTATCAACTCTAAGCCTCCTCACAGATTATTTTTCTTGAGCCATCATCATTAGAAACACCGTTTTAATTTTGAAACCGCTACACACCGCCATCTTTGACAACCGCTTCTCAGTCACCATTTCATAACACCCTGCTCCGAAGGCAAATCAAGAAGACCATAACACCGGTGAACCTTAATGCATTCAACAAGAACAATGACACCACATCACAAATGAGAATTCCATCGAGCTCGAAAATATCAAGTCTCATTACTCCATAAACCAAAGCCTGAACATCTATAGTCCGATTGCCTTTCCTCCGCTGGAATTAAATGCCGAACCTCTAAATAATGCAATGAGAAATCCTCCTTTCAAGTCATTCACTTCCTCGACACATAGACAAGAACCCTTACATAACACTAACACTGTGCGATAATAATGCATGAACATCATAGAAATCTCTGCATAGCCTTAAAACCATAGGAAATACAAATATTGAACTGAATGACAAAATATCCTTCCACAAGCTGACGATGATATCCTTCCTGAATACGCAGGAAAAAAAAAACATCCTGTACCACGTCTACAATACCACTACAACTCCTCGATTCCCAATTGACAACAAGCACTTCATGTCGCATAAGATTGAGTAGGAAAGAAATAAAAGCATAAGCCTCAAAGGAATCAAATCGCACGATGAGGAATCATGAAAGGAAGTGCTCCTAATAGCCATGTAGCCTCTCGAAGATAAGTACAAATGTCTTCGTGTTGATCCGCAAGACTCTACTATACTTTCTCATGACTCGTGAGATCTAAGTGAACCAAACGCTCTAATACCAAGCTATCACAACCCAAAATCGGTTAAAGGTCGTGATGGCGCCTAACACCGCCATTAGGCAAGCCAACGGTAATCTAACAACTTACTTACTCATTTTAGTAATTTGAAATCATACTTTTCATTTATTAAATAGTATCAAATAAAATTTACACGGTGAATGATAATATTTACATGAACTACAATGATGAACAACTAGTAGGAACCCCCAAAACCCGGTGTCACAAGTGCATAAGCATCGACTGTGAAATATAATATAATACAACATCTGTATGGAATACAAATTTGACATGAGAATATAAATAGCTCTGATGGAGACTCTGAAGCCTGCAGATCGTAACACAAAATGCAGCTCACGGTAAAGTCCCCGCAATAGCGGCGCCTCTACGCCAAAAAAGACCACCAGACATATATGTACATGCACAATAAGTGCAGAAAGTGTAAGATGAGTACATAAATCAACGCATACCCACTAAGTATCTGACCTAACCCTAGAAAAGTAGTGACGATGGGTCGACATCGGCACTTACTAGTGGTCCAATAAGACTAATACATTAGAAGTAAGCAAATGCGAGTCAGAGTAAATAAACGAAGTAAAAAATATAAATGTGTGGCACAATTCTCCTCTCAGCAATAACTCAAG
The DNA here is from genome assembly GCA_005239525.1 of Nicotiana knightiana. Lineage (NCBI taxonomy): Eukaryota > Viridiplantae > Streptophyta > Magnoliopsida > Solanales > Solanaceae > Nicotiana > Nicotiana knightiana. Next base: position 41,900 of record ML379086.1, on the reverse strand, counting down.
CTCTCGGCTATTAGTTACCCCATCATTTGAAGTATATATAATGGACCTCGCCATATAAGGCATCACAATTCAAATTAGGAAAACTCGCAGATATACTGACATTTTGTCAAATATTACGTACGATTTCATAAGAGTTTTTTATAGAAATGTCGAGGCATACATCCCGATCCCATCATAATGTGTGCACTGCCGAGGGTCGAATGACACGAACCATAGATACATCTATTATATTACCGAGGCGAATGGCTCGCTCCCATGAGAGTGTGATACATAATCCTGATGAGGCAAACTGCCGGATCCCACATAATATATGCACTACCAAGGATCAAACAACACGAACCATAGATGTATCTATTTTACTGCCGAGGCGAATGGCCCGATCCCATTAGAATAAGAAGCTTTAATGGGTCCATGACCCCACTCACCAATAGACGTGTGAGTTATATGTTTTATAGGAAACCTTTCAATGAAAATGCACAACACGAAAGAAATTCTTTAGAGGAATATAATTATTTCGCGGCTAATCGTGAAGACCGTAGAATCTCTACCATAGCAACTCTATCACTCTATGCAAGTCTAGTCCCAAGTTGTAATGTAAAATCAAGGAACTTAATAGGCAAGGGACAACTCAAATAGTACAACTATAGAATGGTGTGAACCTAAGTTTACCCGGACAATAACATGAATGTAGTTACGTATGGACTCCCGCCATCTCATGCGTACATAGCCCCCGCAACAAGTAGCAAATATCAAATACATCACCTAATGGTAGTTTCCCTCTTACAGAGTTAGACAGGAGAATTACCTCGCTCTGAAGTTTCATAACCGACTCCAACGCCTCTCTAAAACCTCAACTCAAATGTAAACTTTCCAAAACTACTCAAACAACGTGCAAATCAATCAAAATATAATCCAACGCTTACAATTTAACAATTTATAATGATTTCCAACTATGCTCGAAAAGTCAATAAAGTAAGCTCTCGGGCCCACGTGCCCAGAATTTAATTATCAAAAATTGCCCATAACTTATATATCTTATACTCCAAAAATCATCCAATTTTGTTCATGAATTGACCCGCAGATCAAAGATTTACCATCTCATAACTTTGGGGCTCAGAACCCTAATTTCTACAATCCAAATACGGATAAAAATAATAACCAACAAAAATAACCATGGAAAACATAAAAAATTTTTGTGTTGACCGGTCAACCCAAATTTCCTTCTTTGCATTCGCGGTACCTCCTTCACATTCGCAAAGAACAAAGTCCGCACCAAAAACCAGCAATATTTTCTAACACGAAAATGGGCATAACTCTGTCATACGACCTCAGAATTCAACGATTCTTGTTGCTATTCTCCTTTGCCTGTATGAATTTAGTGTCAATTAACGTCTGAATTTTGTCCTTCAGAGTGTGAAACTCATCAATAGTGTGACCCTTCATGCCTGAGTGATAGGCACATTTCTTGTTTGGGTTAGTCCACTGAGAAAAGTTTTCCATAGCAACAATGGGAATGGGAGATACATAACGAGCAGGTTTTAGCCTCTCGTATAGTTGGTCTATGGGTTAATCAATTGGAGTGTATTGTCTGGGTGGTCTGCGGTCAAAATTTTGTCTTGGGTTTTGGTAATTTTTGCAGGCCGATAGTGAATGGTAATATGCTGGTTGGGTGTTATAGGTGTGGTAGGTGGCGGCAGGTTGTTGGTATCTGGGGGGTGAAGGCTGATATGTGGGTGGAGGTGTTTGGTATGTGAGAGGAGACTTGGGACCTTGGACTACCATTACTGCTCCACTTCTTTCTTTTTGGAGATACCTCATGATTGTAAAGCTTTAATTGTGGCTTGGAGTGCTTCGGAGTTTGTCACTATTCCTCTTTTGATCCCTTCTTCTATTCTTCCCCCCAACTATATGATGTCAGAAAATTTATGGTTTTCAATAACCATTAATCTTTCATAGTATTGCGGGTCTTGAGCTCTGACGAAGAACTTATTCATTTGTTTTTCTTTAAGTGTTGGCCTTACTTTTGTAGCTTCATACCTCCACCGAGTAGCATACTCACAGAAGGTTTCCGTTGATTTCTTCATAAGATTCTGAATGTAGAAAACGTCTTGTGCATTCTCTGTGTTGAACCTGAATTGATCCATGTAATGTGATGCCATGCTCACCCAACTAACCCACTTCTTTAGGTTTTGACTGATGTACCAAGACAAGGCATCCCCAGTGAGGCTTCTCATGAACATTACGTTCTCATATGCATTTTCGGATCACCAGTTCCGTCAAACATTTTGAACATGGGAGGTTTGTAACCCTCCGACAGTTCTACATCTGGCTGAATACATAAATCCTCATAATTCAAACCCTCAATTCCTTTGCCGCCTTCGACACTCTGAACCCTTCTAGTGAGCTTCTTGAGTTCTTTCGCCATGTTCTTGATGAACAAGTCCTTCTCGGTGGATTCAGGTATATATACGGTCTGTTGTGGGGTATGTGGTAAAGTTTCCACATATATGGGATTGCTTTGGTGGACTCGGGGAACCTCGGCACAATGATGGTCATTGGTTGAGTTTTGGGGATCAGGGGTAGGTTGCAGTGCGTTTTGAGAAGTGTGGTAAGTGGTGGTTTGTGGATATTGAGTCGGATTGTGATAGTGTTGTAGAGGGATAGGTACTGGTGGAGGATTATGGTTTTGAGGAGGTGTGGTATATTGATGTGGCGCGAGAGGATTTGGTGGATTTTATTTTTGTGTGTTTTGGAGAGGTGCTGGGTTTTGGGCGTTCGTGTTTTGTTGGTTGATGCAGTGACTGTCACACCTCCTTTTTTTTCACTACCCCTCGGGATTGATGAAGGGGTAGTAAGGGAATTTTTCCAATTAAAGTGACATTATTCGGATTTGGGATTTATTTATTATTTCAGAGTCGCCACCCGGATTTTTGACGATGTTCCGGGACATCGTTTATTGAAATCCCAAACCGAGGAAATTTAGACTCTATTTAAAAATGTCTGCGAACCAGAAATCCGGGTAAGGAATTCTGTTAACCCGGGAGAAGGTGTTAGGCACTCCCCAATTCCGTGGTTCTAGCACAGTCGCTTAACTATTAATATTTGGCCTAATTATCTAATTACTTACATGTTTTAAACCTATTGTGCATTTAGCCTTTTTAAATTTTAACCGCTTTCAATATTTATGGCTTTATCTTGAAACAAGTCACGATGACGTGCACTTGTTTGTTTTGGACACATTATAACTGCGCCACATGAAATGCACCCGCAATTACAAAGTGAGATTTTTATTATAATTTGATATTAGAGTCAGGGGCATGAGCTGCCGCACCCGAGTGTGGATTACGTAGTCAAGACTATGGTCATGACAGTTTTATAGTGCCTATTTGTGGCGATATTTGTTTATTCTTTATGTTTTCTATTTTTGAAAGAGCGTTTTAGTTTTGAGATCGATTAGGACGTTTATGGATTTATCTTATACAAGTCACGATGACGTGCACTTGTTGTTTTTTAGCGCATTGCAAAACGTCACATGAAATGCACCCATGATTTCTATGTGCATTTTTTTAGTTGTTTAGAATTAAGGGTCGAGGGCATGAGTTGCCACTCCCGAATGTAGTTCATTGTAACTGGGAATAGTATTCGGTTCTTTATCAAATTTCAATCTAAAGGTATGGTCTACCTAAAGGATTTCCTAGAAGTGAATTTCATTAATCTAAAGATAGCATGTTTCGGGCTATGGCCATATTTTAGCCCCAAATTATTTCAACTCTTTTTACCAACCCTAATTGTGGCTAGTTTGTAGGATATGTAGTTTAGACAATTTAGCCAAGTGTGACTAATCAAGGATACTAGTAGGAATAGCTACCCAACAACTTTAATGTAAAAATCAAAATCATATTTGGACAATTACTATCATTTTTTACCACTAAACGATGTTGTTGTTTAGAAAACAGTCTTCATGTATAAAGAAAATCAACGTGTTTAACATTAAGTTATACAAATGGAAGCGCTGAAATAAAGAAAGTATTCTCAAATTCCAATTAAGTATTAGTCATTGTATGCCATATTACATGGATATCTTAAAATAACAGAAAACAGGAAATAAATGTTTAAAACTACTGAAAAAATATAATTTTTTTAACTTCATAGGTTGTCACGTTAATGAGAAGAAATGACAACTTGAAGATTAGAGTCATAATGTCCAGTCCGATTTATTACAACACAAAAATAAATATGTACATGGTCTAATAAATGTACGGTTACGTCACTTATACTATAAATGAGACTAAATTAATCAATTGGAAGCTAATGGTTGCTTCTGTGCAGATGTGCAGTTGCTATTGAGTCTTGAACAACATTTAACCCTTATGCATCAATAGGGAATGGATCTGCCCATTGAGGAGGGGTCAAACTCAGTCCTTTTAATGCCATTTTTGAAACTGGACGATCCGTAACAAATATTTAAGCCCTTTTAGTTGGGATAAACCTGACCATTAGGTCAGATTCATATTTTAGTGTTGTTTTATACTGGTAACATCTATTACAAGCCTAAGAAATACATAGCTACTCCTAAAGTAAATAAGAATTTCAAATTACTACTCTAGCTAGACATCTTTTTGGTTAATCTTAATATCAGTATCTGTAAATCCTCTAACCAAAGGATTTTTTAGGTATTATTCTGGAAGGAATCATGACCATGTAGAGGTGAGATTCACTTTGACCTTGATACGGTTACTGCTAAACCTAGTTCCTTATGCCTGTGGGATGAATTTGACCATGGAAGGGGTCAGATTCAACCCCATGGCAGTAATCTTCCGTGACATTCAACTCATACAATGACTTTGATTCTTTAGGAATTTATAGAGAACGAATCTACCCACTTGAAGGGTTCAAATTCGTTATTCTACAGCCTTTGTTGATTGCTCATTTCATAACCTCAAAGGGTGATAAACTACTGTTTAAGCACTTAATATGGGGTGAATTTGACTATCAACAAGTCAAAATCATCTACCCTAGTGCTAATACTAACATAATTCTAAACTATATAGAAACTTTGATTATTTAGGCATTTTTAGAGGATGAATCTGACCATTCAAAGGTTTAGATTCCTCACCCTAATGCCCTTTTTAGCCACATACTTTATACCCCTTTCAAAGGGTAAACTTCATCCCACCTTAGTAATGTTTGTGCACTCAGCATGGGGTGAGTTTGACTATTGAGGAATCAAACTCATCTACCCTAGTGCAATTTACCCTAATATGCTAAACAAATATAAAATTAACATTTGACTACCAAATCTGAATGTATTGACCGAAACATAATGAATAATCAAACTGATTCCAAAGAGTTGCATACATTCAAATAATAATAACCTTACTTCAGTTTTTATATCAAGAATGGAGGAGAAGAGGATTCATATTCATACAACCTTAAAGTAAACACAACACGAGTCAACCATTTCAGCATAAAGTTCTGGATTCAATAAAATTATGTCTAAAGTTCATTGTTACATATCTTAAAGAGAGATTTAATGAAATACTGACCAAATAAAGGTTAGGTAATCGGCAAAATAGCAAAAAGAAGGAAAATCCATCAACAATGAAAGCAGGAGCAACCAGAAACCCAGCAAACCAGGAAGATTAAACAGCCCAGGATTTGAGTACCCAAAACAGATATTTCAAATCCAGAACAGAAAAGAACAAGAACCAAGTTGAGAAGACCCACAAAAGCTTGGTGAATTCCGAAAAGAAAATAAAATCTTTTCAACCATATTCCTTCTTTGGAAATTTTGTAATGAAAAAATATTCGGATTTTTTCTGTATTTTCAGAATGTATTAGCAGCTAAGAGAGGTTGAAAGAAAGTTTTTCCAGAGTCCAGAGAGTAAGAAAAAGAACCTTCCCCTGTGGTAAAAGGTGTGTATATTTATAGGGGTATTTTTTTGATAGGATATGCTTGGCATATTCCTTATCTAGTTGGGCTGAAAATAGTACAGGTACAACTGTCAAACCTTATACTTTTGGATAGTTGTACTCTTCTAGAACATTCCTATTGATCCCAGCCCTTATCCCTTTTAAAGTTACTGTTTTACCCTTAGAAAAAATCTGATTTTCTGATATTTTCCTAATTCTGGAAGCTTCTTGGGTGGTTACACCATGATTCCTCAATTGAAAGTCCTATGTTACCCCTTAGTGTTCACGATTAATTAATCCTGATCAATTATTAGACATTACATGACCATGGGAAAAATTATCAAGGATTAATTTCAAACAATCTAAAGCATGCATGACTAATTACACTTCAGGAGAGTAAGTATTCAAGAAACAGTGTGAAGCCTAAACTAAGATTTAGAATTAATTAAGTGATAACACCATGAATTAATCCTATATATTGATTTCTAAGATAAAAAACAACAAAAGATGAAGAAAACAAGTCATGAAAGGACACTGGAAAACTAATGATTATGAATATTAATCATGACATGCAACAATTGACAACCAAAACCTTAATGAAGTTTGAAACCGCATGAAATTCAAAGGAACATTTAACCTCAAAGAAAAGAAAAAATACAAACAGAAAACTAAAAAATTAAAAACCTAAGAACCTAGTAATTTTAGGTTTGTATTCAAAAAAGAAAAGAAAAAATGAAAAAAGGGAAGTGAAGTTTCAGGGGATACCGGTTAATGGGAGAAGCTTGGCCGGATTCCGGTAGGGTTTGAAAATGACTTAAACCCACAGAAATCAATAGCCCTCGTTGAGAGCTATCGATCCGTGTAGGTTAGAGCCACTAAAAGTCTTCGAATTGGCCGACAGGTGAAACTAGGGTCTCTGGGTTCCTAGATCTAAAATTAATAGAGGTTGAGTAGGTTTTTGGTGAGATTGATAGTGGGAGGTGATTGAGGAGGCCAAGGAGATTATCTGGTCAAAAGTTAGGGTTGATTGGAGAAGCTCCGTCGCCGGTAGACGATTTTCGAGCTAGAGTTTTGTCGAGGAAGAAGAGATAGAGACGAAGGGGAGGGGAGGCGGCTAAGGTTTGGGGGGTGTTAGACTTTGGTGAAATGAGGGTAGGGGGGGAGGGTTTAGGAACAGTTATATACTAAAGGGGGTGGAGTTCCTGGCCGTCTGATCTATTTTGATCAATGTCCATGATTCAACCAGTTAAACCAAACGAGGTCGTTTGAGTAGTGTTGGGGCAGACCAAACTTCAGCATATTGGGTGCTGAAGTTTTTACATCTAAACTAAATAACTTCAGCGTATTGGGTGCTGATGTTTTACAAATGAACTAAATAACTTCAGCATATGCTGAAGTTTTTTTACAACTAAACTAAATAACTTCAGCATATTGGTTGCTGATGTTTTTACAACTAAACTAAATAACTTCAGCATATTGGGTGCTGAAGTTTTTACTACTAAACTAAATAACTTCAGCACTTTTGCTGAAGTTTTTTTTTCTTCAAAAAGCTAATGGCGACAAAACTAATGAATCCAGAACAAAACTTCAGCTTATTTAGTGCTGAAGTTTTTACAAATGAACTAATAACTTCAACACTTCTGCTGAAGTTTTTACAAATGAACTAATAACTTCAGCAAAGGCGAAACTCTCGGTCGTAGTTTGGCGACCTATCTTCAGTAGGTGACTTTAGTCTTTAGATTAGAGTAGGGGTCGCGAGAGAGCAGAGCGTACCGCCCTGCCATAGTCACGAGTCTGTTTATAGTCGCGACTGTTGTCATAGTCAACAAGGTTGAAACTTCTAGGAAAAAACTTCGAATTGGGAGGGCGATCCTCCCGGTGAACTGACCATATCCCAAACCGACACAGGTGAACAAGTAGAGTATACTAGGGCACTTGAGAGAACCATGTCGAAGGAATCTGCTGAATTTTTATTTTTTATTTTTTATTTTTATTTTTATTTTTTTTTGCGAAGCGAGTATAAGTTAAAAACGTGATCCAAAAAATAGGTATTGAGCTGGTTGCTGGGTCGTGTAGAGTTAGGGATTGGGCCTGGGTAATTTTGGCCCTGGTTCGATTTAAATCCCCTTTAATTAACTAAACCAACTAAATTAATCAAATTCAAATATAATTTAATCCAAGAAATGTAGTAATTAATTTTAAACCTTATTTTACATCTATTTACAGATTAAATCAAGAATAAAACGACTAATTTTATATTCCTAATAAAATCTATGTTTCATCGAATAAAATGATTAATTTTTAGTAAGTAGTTATTAAAACTACATTACGTTAAATAACCATCATTCGTCTATTATATAATTAATTATAACTTTATAATTACTTGATAATAGTGATGCAATTTTTAATAATATTAAAATATGAATTATGCAAAAAATACAAATCTTTCATAATTAAACACCAAAAATCAACAAAGATTCATAAAATCAATTGATTTATTGAGATTTTTATAGGACGATATGGCGAGTAAAAATCACATGCTCACAGTGACGTTTAGAGTGAGGGAAAGGTTTGCCAAGTTCCGGACCTGCTCAAGCTCCCCTTGTAGCTCCAATATTTTCTGTTCCAAACTTAGGACCAAATCATTCTGTGGTGGGGTACTCTGATCGTCCGAAGTTTCAATGTTCTCTACGTGGGTAGCATTGTCTTTTCTAATTCCACTCATATCATCCATCTTTGCTTTTCCTTCGTTCTTGGGATCACTTGGAGGAGGAGGAGGTTGAGGACCTCTGGATCTGGTGTGATATGCTGACGATGCCAGTATGCACGAACCAACCGTGGGTAATGGGAATAAAAAAAAGAAAAGAAAAACAAAAAGGTAACCAAGTCAGTAAGGAGTATTAAAAGAATGTTTGCGATATTGAACATGTGTTGCCGAATTAATAAATTCGCGTCCTAATTTGAGGGACTTTGTTGTTCCCGAGGTGGACCTAAGGGACACATAGACTTGGAGAAAATTTATGCAAATTGCGTCATTTCATTAATGCGAAAATGAATCAAATATTCACTAAACCGACAATAATGAGAAAGTCACTAATGGAATTTGCCTTATTATAATCAAAATCTAAACTGACTCTACAAAGCAGTAAAGACATTGTTTCCTAATCTATTTGGCTCTAGAAGGACCTTCTCCATGCTTGGCCTTCTTGGATCCGTCAATCAGGTTCCCCTGGTTGTGCATATCCAACAGTAGGTAAGCCCTTGCTAGATGCCCTCCTTCATTGCCTTCCGTGTTCTGACAATCCGAGAGTCTCTTTCTCATCTTCCCCTCAAATTCCATTAACCCTTGCTCCAATTATTCCGAACTCTCTGTTGATCTAGTAGTAATTTCTCTCCATTCATTGATTTCTTCCATATCCACTTTGTGTTGTTCCAAATGCCTAGCCTCAGACCCTTTTGTGCAGCATCCTATACTTGACTTGCGCTTCAGCGTCGTCATCTATAACCCTATTTTTTAGATTAATTCCCGGCTTGACATCTCTCGTTATATCATCTACCAACCATGATGGGTAGAAGTACACATGGCCGGCATAATATCTGTCTGGCTCAATAGTATCTTCCTCCACAATGACTTTCTGATTCCACATATGTTGTGCCTCGAACATGAGTAGAATGACGTTCCCTTTAAAATCTGCCTTGTACTGGACCATGTAGGAAACCCGATGTATGACATGTTTTCTTCCCGCTTGCCTCATTACCCTTAGAAGTGCATAAGGATATATTCCCCTTAACCCGATCAGCACTAAATGAGTAGTCTCCCTTTATCTGATGATGGACTCATTGCTAGAGAACCATTGAAACATCCAATGTACCTTTTCGTCAGTCAGATTGCTAAAGAAGCGCACCCAACCCACAACACTTCCAGGTTGTGCAAACCTTTCTGGGATAAATGTCATTCTCTTTGAATGATGGTAAGCTATGTAGTCATTCAATGGTCACCGCAGAAGCTCTTGGCGATACTCTCCCCTCTGGAAATGTTCTAATCACCAAACCTGTAGCAACATATTACAACCCTCGAAGTGTCCATACCCCTACTTGTGTCGATCTAGAGTGCGGCACATTTAGGATAATATCATGGGGATGATAGTGTCAGTTTGTCCCTTGATTTTTTCCATTAGAGTACTAGCGACAATGGCTAAGCGAGTGTGGATCCTTTATCCTTTCATCAAAAATACCAGTAACCCTAAGAAGCAGACAATGAACACATAAACTCGGCGGTGCGTCCAACCCAAGGAAGTGATGGCAGTTCATCATGATAATGGAGATATCACTTTCTGTTCCCATAACATTCATAAAGGAATTCAAATGGGATGTATGACTTCTTCAGGCAAAGTAACTCATCATTTTTATTGAAACCCAGCATTTTCAAAAAACTGCGGAGAGTGCGATTTTCTGTACTTATAAACCCGGACTATCTCATGGAAGCTTAGCAAATCCTCCTATTTATTCTAGGAGGGGAGTCATTTCTATTTCACCAAAGCGGAAAACAACCATTTTCTCATTCCAAAACATTGTGGAGGCCTCAGTTAATGCTCTATTCGGCCGGATGTCCAATAAGGACGGTAAATTACCAAGGATCCTTTTCACATGATTCTTGTCACTGGGCGAGAGGTTTTTCCACCAATCAGACAGCAAAGATGGGATATTTTGAACCATGCTGAACCTAGGGACTTCGTGCTTCATTTTCTGCAAACAAATAATGTTAGCCCTTACCCCCTCCAGATTTGACTATTTACACATTAATGATCAACATACCGGCATGTTTTCTCCAACTGGTGCACGTAACGTGATGGTGTCCATTGAGATTATGGAAATTCCGTTCGACTTTAGACAAGGCTTATCTTAATGGGTTATCACGTGAATAACGTTCTAACTCGTACTAGGTCTGACATGATGCATGCACATTGATATTTGAGCGAGGTTTCTAGAATGGTTTAGACTGGTACTCTCAAGTGATCAACTTGAGAGGGAAAGACACGAGACCATCGACTGCATCGCGGATCAACTAGTTTACCACAAATAATCCCTCCAATTTAAAAAGGGTAATATTAGAAGAGTGCGAACACTCATCAAGTGCAACTATGTTATTTATTGGGCACGAGTGAAATATGATGTGGAGCATGCTTTATGCAGATATAATAACACGCTACCAAGTATTTTCATGGTAAATATGTAAAAGCAATAAATACAGTATTAAGGTAGAACATACAAGACGTAAAAGAAAGAAAAGAAAGAAGTTCATGGAATATAGGGAAGGTAATAAAGTAAGCAATGGAGTAGGGGCGGGAGAGACATGATATAGAAATTTTTAAACAATGAAGAGCAGTTTACATCAAATGAAGGTGAATAGGAAAGGGATGTGTATGTTATAACCGATTTAAGAAAAGTAAGGTGGAGAAGGGAAGGGATGTGCATATTACAACGAATTTAAACGAGTAAAAGAAAAATGGGAGAGGGATGTGCATGTAACAATGAATTAAACCAGTAAAAGGAAGATGGGAGAGGGATGTGCATGTAACAACGAATTAAACAAGTAAATGGAAAACGGGAGAGGGATGTGTATGTAACAACGAATTAAAAGGAAAACGGGAGAGGGATGTGTATGTAGTAGAATATAAAGATGGGAAAGGGTAGTGCGTTTATAACAAAGAAGAATGATCCACATAAGCCAAGTTTTCTACGGTAAGAGCCTAAGTATACCCCTAGCAGAGTCGTCATGTTGTCCCGCCCCTTTTTCACGTGAAATCGGGTTTCAACATGTGATAACTCTTTTAAAGAGGTATTGAAAGAGGAGAGTCGCAACCTAATAATTTTTAAGGTGCGTTAGGGCACCTATATGCAAATGACTCTGGATTAACAAGTCAATGCCACCAAAGATTGGGTAAGGGCTCAAGTTACCTCAAAGAGAAGGTGTTAGGTACTCCTCGAGGTCCACAACTGTGGGTCCCGATCAAACATAAATTATGTGAATTAGGCTACGTGATCGAATAAGCAAAGAGAGTAAAAAATCTAAAAATTTATTGTTATACTCCATTTCAAACTGGTTAAAATAAGATACAACATATAGGTAATTTCAGGTTTGATTAAAGTTAAGGAGTCGTCAATTAATTATTTTAAAGGTGAATTAAGACACCTATTTACAAAATAATGCCTAAAGTTAACTCTACTTTTATGGTCTACTTAACCTTAGAAAATCTAAGTAAGGGTTCTAAGTATCTTAAAAGGAAGGTTTTTATAGCAGCTTTTAAAATTCATTGACAACGATTAACCGGCCAAACTTAGGTTAATAATTTAAAACTTGCATAAAACATAGCACTCTTATATGTTTTTAGGGAAACAACCTATAAATTCGTGATTCGACTTTGAAATACTTTAGATGAATGGACAAAAGTTTACAACTAATGTTCACTGTAACTTTGACGTTGTAAATGCTTCAAAGACTGCTTTTGTTTTCCAAGAAAATGACTTGATGAAATCGCTGAAATTCTTATTCGTTAAAAAGTCTACCAAATTTCAACTCAATGAATTTTGCTTTTAAAACTGTGTTCCAATTTATCCAGATGTGATAAAACAATTTTTCCTTTTAGGACTCAAAGACGGCATCCCCAACACACTAGGTGATAAAGTTTTAAAGTCCATAATCAACAGAATACCTTACTAATAGAGTTGTAATTCCTCATGATAAGCTTAATCATCAGCTATAGATAAAAACAAAACTAAGGCACATAAATCAACAATTATGTAGACATAATAAGTAAAAATAATTAAAGCCGCCGTAGACGACCCAATCAAATTAGCTTATTTTCTTGATGTCCAATGTAGCCTAACATTCCGTAGTAATGGCTTCATGTAAGTGCGATGTTGGGCGACGAGTCTTGCATTAAGACTCTTGTTACTCCTCGTGCATATGCAAAGACAAATAAATAAAAAAAATTAAAGAAGTAGATATCTAAAGGGATAATCAAAAAATAGAAATGAATTAAGGATTTATAAATATAAAGAATAACTCTACAAGGAGTTCATTCACATCTTTACTTCAGGTTTTAAGATTAGACATTAAAATATCCTAATGGCATACTTTCTAACGAGCAAAAACAATGAGACCGTAGTAGATACACATGACAATCTAATATTTCAGCACCACATCTTGATAAAGGACTCATATATTTTTATGGCAAAGGTTTGGGAATATATATACATATTTAAACAATGAGTAAAAACTTTAACTCCCATGGGTATGAACACTGTTTCTTTACAAATAAGGAAAGACCTTAATAGAATACTTTCTCTTTACAAATTTCCCTGTTAGGCAGCAAGTTAGTATAAGTTATTCACCAAATTACTCTAAATTAGCTTATCCATTTTGAGTACGTAGATGTTCCAGACAATTATAAGAAATACTTCGTAACGACCCGGCCGAAGGCTCATACTCTGTAGCTTATCCATTTTGAGTACGTAGATTTTGAGTACTCTGAACTCAACCAAAACACACATTTCGAGAACATAGCATATAACTGACTGTCCTTCAGAGTCTGGAGAATGACTCGAAAGTACTGCTCATGCTCCTCCCGGCTACGGGAATAATTCAGAATATCATCAATGAAGACAATCACGAAGGAATCCAAATAAGGACTGAACACTCGGTTCATCAAGTCCATGAAAGCTGCTAGGGCATTTATCAATCCGAATGATATCACTAAGAACTCATAATGCCCGTACCGAGTGCGAAAATCAGATGCCCTAATCCTCAACTAATGGTAGCCAGATCTCAAATTGATCTTCAAAAATACCTTGGCACCCTGAAACTGATCGAAAAAATCATCAATCCTCGGCAACGAATACTTATTCTTGATGGTAACCTTGTTCAACTGGTGATAATCTATGCATATCCTCGCCGACCGATCCTTCTTCTTATCAAACAACACCGGCGCACCCCAAGGCGATACACTATGCCTAATAAAGCCTTTATCAAGCAAGTCCTGCAACTATTCTTTCAACTCCTTCAACTCTGGCGGGGCCATACGATATGGCAGGATAGAAATGGGCTGAGTGCCCGGAGCCAAATCAATACAAAAGTCAATATTCCTGTCGGGTGGCATACCCGACAGGTCTGCAGGAAATACCTCTAGAAACTCACGGACAATGGGCACAGACTCCATAGAAAGAACCTCGGCACTAGAATCACGAACATAGGCCAAATAGGCCAAACACCCCTTCTCGACCATACACCAAGCCTTCATATATGAGATAAACCTGTTGGAAGAATGACAAGGAGTCCCTCCCCACTCAAGTCGAGGAAACCCTGCTAAGGTGACATTCTTGGCATGACAGTCCAGTATGGCATGATAAGACGATACCCAATCCATCCCCAAAATAACATCAAATCTACCATATCAAGGAGTAGAAGATCTACACTAGTCTCAAGACCACCAATAACCACTACATAGGAACGGTAGACATGATCTACCACAATGGAATCACCCACCGGTGTAGACACATATATTGGAGTACTCCGAGAATCACGAGGCATAACCAAATAAGGAGCAGAATTAGATGACACATAATAATATGTGGACCCTGGATCATATAAAACCGAAGTATCTCTGCTGCAAACTGAAACCATAGTTGTGATAACCACATCGGAGGCCTCAGCCTCAGGTCTGCTTGGAATAGCATAACATCGGGGCTGGGGCCTACCCATTTGAACTATATCCCTGGGATGGCCTCCTGCTGGCTGACCTCTACCTCTAGTAGCCTGGCCTCCACCTTTAACTGCCTAACCTCCATCTCAAACACCTCAAACACTTCGACCCCTACCTCTGACTGGATGAGCGGATGGTGGAACACATAGTGCGGGAACCATGGCACGAGAACCCTGGTACTGAGAACTGCTCGGGGCTCGAGGGAAAAATCTAGCAATGTGCCCCGGACCACCACATATATAACAAGATCTCGGTTGCTGAGACTGCTGGCCCTAAAACTGACCCTGATGACTTGAGTAAGCACTCTGAAAACTCTGGAGCAGCAGTGCACTAATAGGAGCTAGTGGTGCATTGTAGGGAAGCTGATCAGAATACTGCATGTGGGAACCACGACCACCTGGAGCACTACGAGAAACCTGAAGTGCTGACTGAAACGACCTAGGAGGATGGCCCCCAAAAAAATCCCTTCCTCCAGATGAGACACCACTGAACCGGCCAAAATGACGAGGCCTCTTGTCAGACCCTTGATCACTCCCCTGTGATAGAACCATCTCGACTCGGCTAGCCCCATTGGCTGCATCCTGAAAGGAAATATCACTCCCTGCCTCTCTAGCCATCTGCAATTTGATCGGCTGAGCTAGTCCTTCAATAAACCTCCTTACCCTTTCTCGGTCGGTGGGAAGTATCATAATAGCATGACGGGCCAAGGTAATGAATCTGGTCTCATATTGAGTGAAGGTCATAGAACCCTGGTGGAGACGCTCAAACTGCCTTTGATGATCCTCTCTCTAAGTGATAGTGAGAAGCTTCTCCAGAAAAAAATCGGAGAACTGAGCCCAAGTCAAAGGCGTTGATCCAGCTGGTCTAGCAAAACAATAATCTCTCCACCAGGTCTTGGCAGGACTTGACAGTCAAAAAGTAGCAAAGTCGACCCCATTGGTCTCCACTATCCTCATGTTCCGTAGAACCTCGTGGAAGCTATCCAAATAGTCTTGGGGATCCTCTGAAGATGCACCGCTATAAGTAGTAGTAAAAAGCTTGGTGAACCTGCCCCACCTCCACAAAGAATCAACAGACATAGCTGCTCCATCATCGGTTTGAGCCACAACACCCGGATGAACTCCCTTATTTTTCTGAGCTGCTAGGGTCTGAAACTGAGAAGCCATCTGCTCTGGAGTGTGGGTAGCGAGAGTCTGGACTCCTCCATCATCCCGAGAGATGATTGGTGTTGTAGGAAGTAAAACTTCCTGAGAAACGCTCTCCATGAGACCCACTAGACGGACTAGAGCATCCTGGAGTACTGGGGTGGCAATGAACCCCTCGGGAACCTGAGCTGGTCCAACTGGGATTGTCTGAGTAGGAACATCATAAGCAAACTCTACATGAGGCCCCACCACTGTGGCTGCTGCTCTGGGCTGAACTCTGCCCCTGCCTCAGCCTCATCCTCTGCCCCTTGCGGTGGCTACCACTGGGGCTCGAGCTGCTGATCAGTGAATGAAGAAGCACGTGTTCTCGGCATCTGCGAGAGAATAGAGTAGAAATTCAGTTAGCATTGAGAATTCAGATCGCACGATAGAGAAGAATAGATATGAAGTCATTCCTAACTCGGCAGCCTCTAGGGATAAGCACATACGTCTCTGTATCGATCCCTCAGACTCTACTAAGCTTGTCCGTGAATTGTAAGACCTAAGAAACCTAGTGCTCTGATGCCAACTTTTCACGACCCGAATTTTCCACCATCGAGACAGTGATGGCACCTAACGTTGAATCCACTAGGATGGCCAACGTTACTAATTAATTACCTTATTCCTTTATCTTTAACGGTTTACCAAACTTATAATAAAATCACAGAATTTAAAATACAAGATAACGTGATTGAACAGTTTCATATTTAATACTAATACGAAATCCAGAACTAAATTACTCCCAGAACAAATGTCACAATCTCACAGACTGTCTATGAATACTACAAATAGGAGTCTGAACAAAATATAAGTATACATCTGTCTCAGAAGTAAATAAGAACGGAATAGAAATGAAATAAGAGGGAATACCAAGGCTTGCAGACATCTACAGAACCACCTCAGAGTCTCCACTGGACTGAAGGCATCAACCCTGATTTAAGGTCCGAAAAGTCCAGTATCGAGATCTGTACAAAAATGCAGAGTGTAGCATCAGTACACCCGACCCCATGTACTAAGTAAGTGTCGAACCTAACCTCGGCGAAGTAGTGATGAGGCTAGGAAACGACAACCAAATAAACCTATGCAATTTAATCATGTACAAAACAAAACAATAATAACGACAAGAAATAAGCAACTAGATACTAAATAAGGAAGGGAAAAACATGCTGAGGGGAGAGAGTATCAATTAATGTGAATAACGGGGTAGAGAAACAAACCAAATATCAACTTAAACTACAGAAATTGTAACACAAAGAAAACAAGTGCACGACATCACCCTTCGTGCTTTTACTCTCATCCTTACCAAACAATATATAAAATGCACGGCATCACCCTTCGTGCTTTTACTCTCATCCTCACCATAATTTAACAGAAATGGCACGACTTCATTCGTGATTTTAAGTTAATAATATGGCACGGTATCACCCTTCGTGCTTTTATGCTCATCCTCACAATATCATACACGGCATCACCCTTCGTGCTTTAACACTCATCATCACCATAAATCAAATAAAATGGCACGTCATCACACTTCGTGGTTTAACACTCTTCCTCACCCAAAAAAATCAATAACAATAATCCGGCAATGAAAACCAATAGTACAATAATAATAAAGGCCATAATGTCCCAGCAACGGAGCCAACAGTAGAATCAATATCATCCCGGCAAGGGAAACAACTATAACAAATCTCACTTAGTTACTTAACTTCACGTAATAATTCTTAACTTGAACCAATACTCAACAATAAGCAATACCAAAAAACTACCACCGACATGCATAATTATCAATTTAAACTCAAGTAATATTTGATGAAAAATCACATAAATCACAATATTCGACTCACGGGCATGCTTGAATCCAACGTATGGATACTCGTCACCACACCTATACGTTACACATTACACTAACACGTAGCAAATAAGACATCATACCTATTCCCTCAAGAAAAGGTTAAGCCAAACACTTACCTCGAATTACACGACCAACTCAAGCCTCAATTATCGCTTTCCCTTTAGAATTCGCCTCCAATTCAATTGTATCTAGACACAATTAGCTTAATAATATCAATAAATGCTAAATAACTCAACCCCAATTCTTAATTATTAGTTTTATATCATTCTTCCCAAAAAGTCAAAAATCGACCCCAGGCCTGCTTGGTCAATACACGAGGTTCGGACCAAAACCCGATCATCCATTCACCCACGACCCCGAATATGTAATTAGTTTCGGAATCCGACCCCAAATCGAGGTCTAAATTCCAAAAATTTGTAAAATCCCTAATTCTCCTAAAATCCCCAGTTTCTACCCTTGAAGAACTAGATCTTGGCCTAGAAATCTAATGGGTGTTAATGGAAAATGAGATTAGAAGCACGAACCTATAATTTGGTGATGAAATCCTTCTTCAAAAATCGCCCAAAGTCGGATTTTATGGAAGAAAATATGAAAATGGGGTCTATTCCCATTTTTGCTACTGGTTTAAAAGGTTAGACAGACCTCCTACGTGTTCGCATGAGGTCTGACGCGTTTACATAGAGTATTGACGCCCATCCCCCAGTTCCCCACCTAAAGCAGTGTGTTCGAGCTTGACCAACCGCGTTTGCGTAGAGCAGCCCTTGCCAAGATATGCGTTCACGATCAGTTCTATGCATTCACATAGAGTAAACCCAGCCCTTTCCCCGTTTGTTCTTCTCGTTCGGGTGGGTGACCACGCCTTCGCATAGAATAAAAATACACACACAAGATACAACAAACTCACACCATATTTTCTAAGTCCGAAACACTCCGACACTTATCCGAAACTCACCCGAGCCCTCGGGGCTCCAAATGAAACATGCACACCACCCTAAAAACATCATACGGACTTACTCGTGCAATCAAATCTCCAAAAGAACATCTTAAACAATGACTTTAGCATTAAAATCATAGACAAATCTCAAGAGCTTTCAAAGTTTCAAATTTCACAACTACGGTTCCGAATCACGTCATATGACCTCCGTTTCTTACCAAATTTTACACGCAGCACTCAAATACTATATTAAACCTATACCGGGCTCCAAAACCAAAATACGGGCCCGATACCATCAATTTCAAATATAGCCAAATCTCCAAGAACTCTTATAATTTCAGTAAAATAATCTCTTTCAAAAATTCATTTCTCGGGCTTGGGACCTCGGAATTCAATTTCGGCCATATGCCCAAGTCCCATATTTTCTTACGGACCCTCCGGGACCGTCAAATCACGGGTTCGGGTCCGTTTACCCAAAATATTTACCGAAGTCAACTTAAATTCAATTTTAAGGCAAAATTAGCATTTTTCTTAGCTTTTTTTCATATAAAAGCTTTTCCGATATACGCCGGACTGCGCACATAAAACTAGGTGAGATAAAATGAGGTTTTCAAGGCCTCAAAACATAGTTTTGACTTCTAAAATAGGAGATGACCTTTTAGGTCACCACACCAAATGACGTCGGATTTTGGTAAATCATGTATGAGTAGACTTATGAGTGAATGGGCTTTCATGTATTGTGACTTTTGTCAGATTTTGAGACGTGGGCCCGGGGCCGGGTTTGAGCCAATTTTGGGTTTTGAGTCTAAATTGGTAGATTTTCTTGTGTAATTTATTGCTTTAGCATATATTGATGGTATTGTACTAGTTGTGACTAGATTCAGAGCATTTGGAGGCTGAATCTAGGGGCAAGAGCATCACAGAGTAGAGATCTCATACCCAGATTTTTTTATTATGTGCCTATTTGGAGGTGACGCACATGCTAGGTGACGGACATGTGGGCGTGCACCGTTGGGGATTTTGACTTGGTCCATCCCATAGCAACTGCAAAGTTGCATATCCTGTTATAGATATATTCTCCTTATGTGTTTTAGAAATATTTACTATAAATCATGCTAGATGCCATGTCTCGACTTTATGCCAGTATCGTTAGACCCTTAGAGGTCTTTTCTTTCTGTCCTCTCACTATTTTGGTTGATAACCTATACTCAGTCATGTTCAGACATTTTTACATCATGTCTCAGTTTCTGTTATTCTATTTGATGCATCATATCAATGTTGTTTGGGCTAATTACTTTGATCTCTGAAAGACCGAGAGACTGGTGAGGGTTATGACTGAGTGAGGTCGAGGGCCTGATTGTGAGGACCTTTATGGGATCGGGTTGTGCGTCGCGACATGCTTCAATGATTCTTCCATGATGGGAATTGATATAGCGCTTGGGCTGAAGGAGCCTCTCCGGAGTCTGTACACACCCGAGTGTCTAGTGCTGAGTGACTGGGAGGCATGAGTAATTCTGAGGTTGGAGTGATTGGTTTTGCCCGATGGACGGTATATGATTTCATCATTTGTGCTCATAGTTTCTTTGAGTCCTTGTTTGAGAACTGTTGAAATATATCTTTAATTGATTTTTACCGGAACATAATTTAGACAAGTTGATTTGACTTAAACTCCGATTTTATAGCATGCTAAACTTTACTGAATTTTGTGTTATGAACTATACTTGCATCTAGGTCGTCACTACTTCTCAGCCTTTATTTACTACTGTTACTTACTGAGTTGGTGTACACACGTTACTCCCTGCACCTTGTGTGCAGATCCAAGCATTTTTTTTCCACGGTAGCGGTTGTAGATATACAATAGCAGTATTTGATATCCAGCCCTGCTTTTCTTCTTCCTTATTTCCCCTTAGTTGTATTTGGTTTTTGTGACAACCCGACCGGTCGTTTTGTGTTCTACAACCCCGTGCCCCTAAATAAGACTTTCTGTGGTTGCTTTTACTGATTTATAACTTGCAGGGATGGGTAGTTCGAGGTTTGGAGGAGTCTGTATAATGATTTAGAACTTGTTGGTATATTTAGACGGGGCCTCGGGTGGGACCAGATGCCATTCAGACATCGTGCGAGGCAAACCAAGCTCTAAAAGAGCTGTTGGTGCATTTGATTTGGTGCGACCACACCTGCGAAGGACCAGCTGCAGGTGCAGCCTTAGAGGGACTGCCCAATTTCTGCAGAAGCGGGCCTTTACCCCTAGAAGCGGAGTTGCAGGTGCGGGCTCCATTCCGCAATGCGAGCCCTGGCCTTCTTCTCCTCGTCTGCAGGTACGAGCACTGGCTCGCAGATGTGAGACCGCATGTGCAGTCCTCGAGCCGTAGGTGCGAAATCCCTAGAGGCAGTGAGGTTGTTTTAAATGCGGGACTTAGACATTTCTAGACCATTTCTTTCACACTTGGACGATTTGGGGAGCTTTCAAAGGGGTCGACCTATCAATTGTGAGGTAAGTAATTTCTACTTAAAAGTGAGTTTAATACTTGTGTTTTGGGTAGATTAACACACAAAAATTAGTAGAAATCATGGGATTAGAGTAAAACCTAGGGTTTTGGTATAAATAAGATTTAATCAAGAAACTTGTTATGGAATCATACAAAAACTATATATTATTGATCCTTAGGTTATGGGTAACAATTTCTCTTTAAAATTTCCGGACTCCGAGCATGTGGGCCTAGGGGTACATTTTAGGATTTTACAAACTAGGTTGAGATAAATATTTAAATAGGGGAAGTGTGAACTTTTGAACATATAGTGATTGATTTATATAATGGTTGGCTAGTTTCGAGTTCTTGGGCAACGAATTTGGAGATTCGGGCGCATTCTTGACCTGGGAAGCAGGCTTCGAATGAGGTAAGTCTAATTTCTAACCTTGTAAGAGGGAATTGTCCCCATAGGCGAAGTAATTAACTATGTGTCATTATTTGTGGGGGCTACGTACGTACGAGGTGACGAGAGTCCGTGCATAGTGACTATTCTTGTTATGTCCGGGTAGTTAGGTTTAAACCATGCCTTGTGAACTCCGTTAATTGAACTATATGCCTTATGATCTCCTTGTATGCAAGCTTATTTTCAAGAAATCCTAGAACTTGACATTTTCAAATGAATTATTATTTTGGAAAAAGGATTTAAGGAAAAATGTTGTGTTTATGTGTGACCGCTTCGCAATTTATGTTCCGCGAGCGGAGTGATTCTTTCCACTACTCTTATGGGAGCGAGCCATATGCCACGGCAGGTTAACAGCCATACCTGTTGTTCGTGCCGTTCGACCCTTCGGCAGTGCACATTTATTATAATGTTGGCTCCGGCCGTATGTCCTCGACTCATTATGTGAAAACTATTTGTCTGATATTTGTCATGACTGTTAAACTGTTAAATGTTTGGGAAGACAATTGTAAATTGTATATTGGTGTTTCGCCACGTAAATAGGCTTGGTGGTTATGCTCAATATTCATATTTTTACTGTCCATGTGTACTTGTTATTCATTTTAAATAATATCTAATTATATTGTTTGGACCCTAGTAAGTGTCAAGTCGACCTCTCGTCACTATTTATTCGAGATTAGACTGGATACTTACTGGGTACATATTGTTTATGTACTCATGCTACGGTCTGTACTTAATGATATTAGTTCTGAGGAAGGTGCATCTGGGTATCAGTCCGTAGCTCATCTTTGATCAGCACTCTGGAGTCTTTCTTTTGCTATTTCTGTATATATCCTCTCATACAATAGGATAGTCATTTATTTCTTTGATTCTACTTTACTAGATACCTGTAGACTAGTGACACTAGTTCCTGGCACACACATTGGTAGACTATTCTTTCGGTGATGTAATTGATTAAATTTGATTTTTGGTCTTCGTAACTTAACTTCCCTGCTATGCGTTATATTCCATGCGTAGTGGCTAAATTATTTTTGAGATAGGAGAAGTATTTAATAGAAAACAAACTAGATTCACTAGATAATTAGTGTTGGCTTGACTGACAACGGTGTTGGGTGCCATCGCGACATGGATTAGGGTTTGGGTCATGACAACATGGTATTAGAGCTATAGGTTCACGTAGGTCTCACGAGTTGCTTGAAAACCTAATAGAGTCTTGCGGATCGGTACAGAGACATCTGTATTTATCTTCGGGAGTCTATATGTTGTTAGGAAATCTCTCTTTATTCATCATCTATCGTGCAGTTGATGGTATGTTAAATATCACTCTTCTATTCTGTCGCAGATGGTGAGGACGCGCACAACCGACGTTCCGGAATCGGGAGGGGCCGATACCCCCATCGTCAGAGGTTTTTGCAGAGGTCGGGGGAGGGCACCGGCCCGAGGTAGGGGCGAGGGCATCCTAGAGCTTCCCCAGTTGCACCTCCAATGGATCTAGCGGAGGATCATATCACTGAGGAGCAGGGCGAGGTGCGTACAGTAGATCATGTCCCGTTGGACTTCAGGACGACACCGGGATTTCAGTAGGTCATGGGCCGTATGATGCGGTTCATGGGTACTATGACTCAGGCTGGTTTATTTCCAGTGGACACGGCCACATCTTAGGTAGGAAGGGGAGCACAGACCCCTACTGCCCTGGCCACATGACATGCAACTGCAGTTTATCAAAACCCGAGTACACTGCTCGCGGGTGGGGTTCAGCCTATAGCAGCAACAAGATCTGAGCCCAGACTAGTTGTGCACGATGGTCCGCAGAAGCTATTAGACAGAAGGACCAGACTGCACCCTCCTGTCTTCGGAGGCAAGCATCATGAGGATGCTCAGGATTTTATTGATAGGTGCAGGGACAGACTGCACAATATGAGGATGTTGGAGTCCTATAGAGTTGACTTCACTACTTTCCAGCTAGAGGTCAGGGCCCGCAGATGGTGGCAGTCTTATGTTCTTGGCAGACCAGCGGATTCTCCTCCTCCCACCTGAGAGCAGTTCACTCAGCTATTCCTGGAAAGGTATATTCCACCCTCTGGGAGGGAAAAGCTGCAGTATTAGTTTGAGCAGGTAGAGCAGGTTCAGATGTCAGTGACCGACTACGAGGCTAGGTTTTTTGAGTTGTCTTGTCATGCACTTATGATACTTCAACTAACGCAGAGAGAGTGCGGAGATTTGTAGCTGGGTACACTTAGGTATTAGGGCCAACATGCCCCGGGAAGTGGAGATGGGACAGCAGGATAAGAGAGCTCGGTTTTCTAGGGATTTTAGAGATCCTCCGGCTAGGAGCAGAGGTCAGTTTGGTAGGAGCAAGCCTAGTAGGCCTCCATATTCAGCACCCCCACCACCTCCTCGAGGTGCTCCGGTGAGGCCTTATTTCAGCGCAATGTCGGAGAGTTCTTATCACCCATCAGCCATTCAGGGTTCCTCTAACGGATATTCTGGTCATCAGGGATCTTCCAGCTCTTATTCAGTGCTATGCTAGAGAGTTCATACCGCCCTCCAGCTATTCAGGGTTCTTCTTCATGGCAGTAGGCTATGGTGCCGAGAGGTTGTTATGAGTGTGGGGATCCAGGTCACTTGAAGAGGTTTTGTCCCAGGCTTTGGGGCAAGGCAGTGCAGCAGAGTCACCACCCTATGGTTTTAGCACCGGTGGTCCGGCCACCCAGAGGTGGAGGATAGGTTGGTAGAGGTCGTCCTAGGGGTGTCGGCCAGGCAGGGGGAGCCTAGCCAGCTCACGTCCACTCGGGGTGGAGGTCAATCATCCGACACTCCAGCCAGATTCTATGATTTCCCAGCCAGACTAGATGCAGTAGCCTCAGATCCCATGATCACATGTATTATTTCAGTATGCAGTAGGGATGCATCAGTATTATTTGATCCAGGATCCACTTTTTTATATGTATTAGTCCTATTTGCTCATTTGCTGGATATTCCTCATGAGTCCTTAGGTACTCTTGTTTATGTGTCCACTCATGTGGGCGATTCTATGGTTGTGGATCGGTTTTATCGGTCCTGCGTGATTACATTATGTGGGTTCGAGACTAGAATGGACCTCATGTTACTTGATATGACTGATTTTGAGGTCATCATGGGCATGGATTGGTTATCCCCTTATCACATTGTCCTAGACTGCCATGCCAAGACGGTTACTCTATCCATGCCCGAGTTGCCGAGATTAGAGTGGAAAGATTCCTCAATCAGTGCAGCTAGTTGAGTTGTTCCTTTCCTGAAGGCTCGAGGTATGGTCGAGAAGGGTTGTTTGGCGTGTCTTGCTTATGTGCAGGACACCACCGTCGAGTCTCCGACGATTGATTCAATTCCAGTATTTCGAGAGTTTGCTGATGTATTTCCTTCAGACCTTCCAGGCATGCCACCGGATCGTGACATTGATTTTTGCATTGACTAGCTCTAGGCACACAACCTATATCTATTCCCCCATACCGTATGGCTCCGAAGGTATTGAAGGAATTGAAAGAACAAATTGAGGAGTTGTTAGCTAAGGGGTTTATCAGACCGAGTGTATCACCTTGGGGTGCTCCAGTGTTATTTGTGAAGAAGAAGGATGGGACTATGCAGATATGTATTGACTACCACCAGTTGAACAAAGTCACCATCAAAAACAAGTACCCGTTGATGTGTATCGATGATCTGTTTGACAAGTTGCAGGGTGCTCGGGTGTTTTCTAAGATTGACTTGAGATCACAGTACCATCAGCAGAAGATTCAGGACTCGGATGTTCCGAAGGCTGCCTTCCGTACAA
Source organism: Nicotiana knightiana (assembly GCA_005239525.1). Taxonomy (NCBI): domain Eukaryota; kingdom Viridiplantae; phylum Streptophyta; class Magnoliopsida; order Solanales; family Solanaceae; genus Nicotiana; species Nicotiana knightiana. Next base: position 16,516 of record ML379086.1, on the reverse strand, counting down.
GATATCGTCATTATGATTTCCTGGTGATGTCCTTTGGCTTGACTAATGCCCCCCGTATCATTTATGGATTTTATGAACAAGGTGTTCATGACTTATATTGATTATTTTGTCATTGTCTTTATTGAGGACATTCTGATCTACTCATGTAGCCTGGGGGAGCACGAGCAACATTTCAGAGTTGTGCTCCAGATCTTGCGGGAACAAAATTTGTATGCTAAGTTCTGCAAGTGTGAGTTCTGGTTAGATTTCGTGGCATTCTTGGGACATGTGGTATCCGGAGAGGAAATCAAGGTGGATCCTAAGAAGATTGAGGCAGTTTAGAGTCGTCCATGCCCTACCTAAGCGATACAGATCAGAATCTTCTTGGGACTGACAGGTTATTATCATCGGTTTGTGGAGGGTTTTTCATCCATTACACCCCTTCTAACTAGATTGACCCAGAAGGGTGCCCTGTTCCGATGGTACGACGAGTGTGACGCAAGCTTTCAGAAGCTCAAGACAGCCTTCACCACAGCACTAGTGCTAGTGTTGCCTTCTGGTTCGGGGATGTATATAGTTTATTGTGATGCTTCACGCGTTCGTTTGGGATGTGTATTGATGAAGGAGGTGTGAGTTATTGTATATGCTTCACGTCAGCTGAAGCTTCATGAAATCAATTACCCTATGCATGATTTGGAGTTGTCGGCGATTGTTTATGCTCTTAAGATTTGGAGGCACTACTTGTATAGGGTGCCTTGTGAGGTTTATACAGACCACCGCAGTTTGCAGCACTTGTTCAACAGAGGGATCTTAAATTGAGGCAGCGTAGATGGCTTGAGTTGCTGAAGGATTATGAAATTACTAGTCTTTATCACCGGGGCAAGGCAAACGTGGTTACAGATGCCTTAAGCAGGAAGGCGGAGAGTATGGGTAGCTTGGCTTTCATTTCAGCATCGGAGATACCTCTAGCTTTGGACATTCAGTCCTTGGCTAATCTCCTGGTGATGTTGGACTTTTCAGAGCCCAACCGAGTTCTTGGGGGAGATCAAGGCTTGGCAGTTTGATGATCCGCACTTGGTAGTTCTCTAGGACACGGTGTTACATGGTGGTGCCAAGGAGGTTTCCATTGGAAAGGATGGTGTTCTGAGACTTCAGGGTTGCTTATGCGTTCCTAATATTGAAGGCCTGAGGGAGAGGATTCTACAGGAGGCACATAGTTCCTGGTGTTTTATTCACCCTGGTGCTACAAAGATGTATCGTGACCCGAGGCAGCATTACTAGTGCAGGCGGATGAAGAAAGACATAGTGGAGTATGTGTCTAGATGTCCCAATTGCCAGTAGGTTAAGTTTGAGCACCAGAGGCCAAGAGGCCTACTTCGGTGGATGCCTATACCTGAGTGGAAATAGGAGCGTATCACTATAGACTTCGTAGTTTGGTTAAATCGGACCTTGCGGAAGGTTGATACGATTTGGGTTATTATGGACAGGTTGACCAAGTCGGCACATTTCATTCCAATAGCTACTACCTATACTTCAGAGAGGTTGGCCCAGATCTACATTCGGGAGATAGTTCGGTTGCACGGTGTGCTTGTGTCCATTGTATCAGATCGAGGTCCTCAGTTCACCTCGCACTTCTGGAGACCAGTACAAAGTGAGTTAGGCACCTGGCTAGAGATCAGCACAACATTCCATCCTCAGACTGATGGGCAGTCGGAGCGGATAGTTCGGATATTGGAGGACATTCTTGGAGACTTCCTGTGGTTGCTTTTACTGATTTAGTTCCATAAGGTTTGCCTTAAAGGCCAAGTTTGACTCCGGTCAACATTTTTAGTAAACGAAATCGGAATCAAGATTTGAAAGCTCCAGTAGGTTCGTATGATGATTTCGGACTTGGACGTATGTCTGAAACGGGTTTTGGATGAGCCGGGAGCATTTCTGCGCCAAATAGTGAAAAATGATTCCTTAAGTTCAAAAATTGAGGTTTGGAACGTGTTTTTGTGTAATCGAGGTCCGAACGGAATTTCGACATAGAGAATTGTTCCATCATGTCATTTATGACTTGCTCACAAAATTTGGTGTCATTCCGAATAGTATAGGTACGTTTCGGCATGTTGAAAGCGAATTCAAGAACTTAAAGTTCTTAAGTTGGATTTAGTTGGTTTTTGGGTATGATTCTTGGATTTAGTGTTGTTTCGGACGTTTCGAAAGCTTGAGAGAGTCCATATTTTGATTTAGAACTTGTTGGTATATTTGGACGGGGCTTCGGGTGGGCCCGGGTGCCATTCGGACATCGCGCGAGGAAAATCAAGCTCTAAAAGAGCTGTTGGTTCATCAGATATGGTGCGACCGCACCTACGAAGGACCAGCCGCAAGTGCAAGACCGTAGGAGCCGTCGTAGCTTCGCAGGTGCGGCCCTAGAGGGCTGCCCAATTTTATCAAGAGCGGGCCTTTTCCCGCAGAAGCGGAGCCGCAGGTGCGGGCTCCATTCCGCAGGTGCGACCCCTGGCCTTCTTCTCCTCTTCCGCAGGTGCGAGCACTGGCTCGCAGATGCGAGACCGTAGGTGCAGTCCTCGAGTCGCAGGTGCAAAAGCCCTGGAGGCAGAGTGGTTGTTTTAAATGTGGGACATAGACATTTTTAGGCCATTTCATTCACATTTGGACGATTTAGGGAGCTTTCAAAGAGAAGATTCGACCTATAAATTGTGAGGTAAGTAATTTCTACTTAAAAGTGAGTTTAATACTTGATTTTTGGGTAGATTAATACACAAAAATTAGTAAAAATCATGGGATCGGGTAAAACCTACAGTTTTGGCAAAAATAAGATTTAATCAAGAAACTTGTTATGGAATCATGCAAAAACTATATATTATTGATCCTTAGGTTATGGGTAACAATTTCTTTTGAAAATTTCCGGAATCCGAGCATGTGGGCCCGGGGTACATTTTATGATTTTGCAAACTAGATTGAGATAATTATTTAAATAGGGGAAGTGTGGACTTTTGAACATAGATTGATTGATTTTTATAATGTTTGGCTAGTTTCGAGTTCTGGGGAGACGAATTTGGAGATTCGGGCGCATTCTTGACCTGGGAAGTATGCTTGGAACGAGGTAAGTCTCCTTTCTAACCTTGTAATAGGGAATTGTCCTTGTATACAGACTTGTTTTCAAAAAATCATGGAACTTGACTTTTTCAAATGAATTACTATTTTGGAAAAAGAATTTAAGGAAAATGTTGTGTTTATGTGTTACCGCTTCGCAATATATATTCCGCGAGCGGAGTGATTCTTTCCAATACTCTCATGGGAGTGGTCCGTATGCCACAGCAGGTTAATAGATGCATCTATGGTTCGTGTCGTTCGACCCTGCGGCAGTGCACATTTATTACTATGTTGGCTCAGACCGTATGTCCTCAACACATTATGCGCAAACTATTTGTCTGATATTTGTCATGACGGTTAAAATGTTAGATGTATGGAAGACAAATTGTAAATTGTATATTGGTGTTTCGCCACGTAAATAGGTTTGGTGGTTATGCTCAATATTCACTGTTTTACTTTCCACGTGTACTTTTTATTCATTTTAAATAATATCTAATTATACCGTTTGGACCCTAGTAAGTGTCAAGTCAACCTCTCATCACAACTTCGAGATTAGACTGGATACATACTGGGTACATATTGTTTATGTACTCGTGCTACTCTCTGTACTTAATTGTATAGGTTCTGAGGCAGGTGCATCTAGGTATTAGTCCGGAGCTCGTCCTTCATTGCACTTGGTTGAGGCTTCACGGTGAGCTGCTTCTCATGATGACATTCAACAACATTCTAGAGTCTTTATTTTGCTATTTTTGTCTATATCCTCTCAGACAGTAGGATCGTCCTTTATTTCTTTGATTCTACTCTACTAGATACCTGTAGACTTGTGACACTAGTTCCTGGCACACACATTGGTAGATAATTCTTTTGGTGATGTAATTGATTAAAGTTAATTTTTGGTCTTCGTAACTTAATTTCTCTGTTGTGTGTTATATTCCATGCATAGTGGCTAAATTATTTTTTAGATAAGAGAAGTATTTAATAGAAAACAAACTAGATTCACTAGATAATTAGTGTTCACTTTCCTGAAGACGGCATTAGGCGCCATCGCGACCTGGATCAGGAATTGAGTCGTGACCACTTTTCCCAGACTATATTAGTCTTGTTGTTATCCGACAGTTGTAGTAGTTGTGTCACGCTCTGAACCTGGGGGTGAGACCGCTATTCGGCGCCTCTTTTATCCTTGTGTACCAACTTGCGACTAAGAAACTCTGAACATGTGATGTCATACTTTGTCATGGGTCACATTGCAAGACAACTGCAAATGCTCACTAAATATCAACTTGAGGTGGGGCCGACAAGGCCGTCTTAACTACTACAACTGTCAAACCAACAAAATATACATAAAAGGCCTGCCCGTCCAACGTACTGCACTAACTGACAGGATATGTCTACAAGCCTCTACCGGTAGATATACTATGATCGGAACAACTCCCCGACCTACTCATAACATATAAAAATATATAAATAAGATGTACATAAAGCTCTAGACCCGGCAACTCCGAAAGGCATGGAGTTTATCAATCAAGCTGAACTCGGCAACACTTAATGATGAGGTCTATCTGTATGTCTTCTGGACCTGCACACATGAAATGCAGTGCCCCCAAAAAAGGGACATCAGTACGAAATAATGTACCGAGTACGTAAGGCAATATACTGAAAGCTGGAACTCAATTGATAATATAATAAGTGAAAGCATTTGGAAGTCAAATATAATCTGATGATATGCTTACCTGCTGATACTGAATCAACTCTCTCAATATAGTAAGTAAAATAGTTGTCTGGCCCTATAAGGCGGTATATATATATATATATATATAAATGCTCTTCCGTAGTAGGCTCGCTCATAGGCGCTCGACCATACTAGGCTCTGTACCTCGACCAACTTGGCTCGTTCATAGGCGCTCGGTCACAGTAGGCTCGGTATATAACTTACCATCTTATCAAAGGTTGCCCAATAAGGGCCTGCCCATCGATTATAGCTCGATGGTAATGAAAATAATGTAATATTGTATATATAGACTCTCTGCTCTCTTGACTGGAAGAAAGAAATGCTAAAATAAATATGAAGTTCCGATAAAGAGAATATTGTAACTTACAAAACTAGGAAAATATGCGTAAATTCCGAGATATGAATTTTTCTTTATGCCTCATTATCAAGCTCGTGTAATTACGAGATCATGCAAAATGAAGGAAGGGCTTAGCCTTAACATGCCTGAGTCGATTATTTTGACAATCCCTTTAAGACACGTTGATTGAGACAAAAGACGGAACAAGTCGTATGAAAAGCTCGAAGCAATCACATAGCTATACAAATAAAATCTTCATCAAGTCTATCTACATGTAAGGTCGCATCATAAAAGAAGTTCAACTACTATCTGGCCAATTCATCACTTGTCTTGATAAATCTTCACTCTTTCTATCCTCATAATTTTCTGCAAATACCAATTGAAATTGCCTCGTCTAACACTTTTAGTGTCCCTAAATACAAATGATTGACACCATCCCGTTTAGTTAGTATTCAGTACAATTTTCTTGATACCATAAGATCAACTTTCAACCATGTTAGATCCTTCTGCTCTACCTCTGATGTTGCTGTCCCAATCACGGGCTAAACTGAAACCACATGTCATACTGCCATGACAACTAGAACTTGACCAATATGATCACGCTGCTCTAGAGTGTAGACGGTGGGAATCTTAACTCCTCCCCTGATCTGTGAAGCAACTGGTGCACTAGAATCAACCCGGCTAGAGCCGATGTACCAATTGTACTCAAACTGCGCTCCGGTATACTGAAGTCCGGGGTAGCAACAGGCACCCCTAGTACCTGCCGCTAAGTAGGACTACTGGCGACTCCTCAACGGCTACTCTGGTAGGCATCTTAACTGCGACACGTGCTCCTCGTTGGCCTCTATCTCTGATCCTTGTGACATTTTCTTCGGGGTAACATCATCCGGAACCGCCGCTCGTGTACTCACCATCGGTGAGAGAATGGAACGATAATTTCAAGAAGGTGAATCGAAATAAGTAAGTACAGTTGAATCGAAATAAAACAAGAAGGTGACTCCGCAGTTTGTGAACGCAACAGCAGGTTACCTTGAGTCTCCTCAGCAACGATCTGCGCAACTACCAACAAAGATAACCTGAAGCTGCACACAAAAATGTACAAAAGTGTAGTATGAGCAGGGTGAAGTAGTGAGTAGGACTAGTCAAGACACCACTAGTCTAATAAGTAAAAAAGGCATAGATATATAAATGACTCAAACAAAATATTTAACTAACAATTTCTCAAAGTAATTAGCGATACGATCGAATAATACGGAAGGAAAATCAATAATCCCGATCAACGGACAACATAATAGAAATACGCAAAGAGAATTGAAAGAATGCAATCCAAATTGCGGGAAATTCAACCCAATAAAAACACTAGCAACTCAACACTACATCAATTTATTCACGTCAGGCCTTAGCCAATAACTCAATAATACTGGTCAAACCTTCGAGTGAAAACCTTTAAATCGTGAGTTCATTTTGAAAACATTAAAGATATAATTATTTCGGAGTAGAGAAATTTCTTCTTCGAATTATACTTTCTCTTAATGTATATTTATATATTTTATAAACAGAAATCTCTATAACATAGTCTCTTCAAATGCGGGGTGTTCACATACACTTTCCCAAATACTGCTCTTTCAAGTATCATCAATATACGTGATGTTCAAAATATATTTTCCCAAGTACTGCTCTTTCAAATATCAACAAAACACGTGATGTTCAAAATATATTTTCCCAAGTACTGCTCTTTCAAATATCAACAAAACACGTGATGTTCAAAATATATTTTCCCAAGTACTACTCTTTCAAATATCATCATTCTGCAAGACAAATGTTTTTCAAATATACTTTCGAAAAGATGTCCTTTAGACATAACTTTTCCTGGAAATAATTGCTTTTCAACTATACTTTTCAATATATATATTTATACATTTCAATTCAAATCTCCTCAATCATAAACTACCGAAACTCAGCCAGCCACTCAGAATTTGACATGCAATGCAGTACAGGGGAAAGCTCTCGGATCTCTCTCCATAGTCCCAATTAACATATATGATGCAGTACAGGAGGAAAGCTCCAGGATCTTTGTCCGTATTCCCAATTTAAATATGCGATGCAGTACAGGGGGAAAGCTCCTGGATTTCTGTCCGTAGTCCCAATTTAAATATGCGATGCAATACAGAGGGAAAGCTCCTGGATCTCTGTCCGAAGTCCCAATTTAAATATGGGATGCAGTATAGGGGGAAAGCTCCCAGATCTCTGTCCGTAGTCCCAATTTAAATATGCAATGCAGCCACTGAGGAAAACAACCAGAATGCGACAGAGACAACATATATTTCCACAACCGGCGCGAGCAAATCAATACAAAGTGCATCAAATCAATAGAAAGTGCGATGAGAAAATCAATACAAAGACTCAAGTCACAAAAATGGTAACAACTCGCTCATAAGAAGTAGCCACTGAGAGGAATGCCAAACACAAAGAGAGAACAACATAACGAGGGGAAGACAAGACAAATATAGCACTGATTCTATAAATTCGAGTTCGCATCCAAGAAACCAAATCATCCCGGCAAGGGAAATCCGCTATAACCAATCTCTCATAGACAATTAGCTTCACCGAATAAACATAGTTTGAACAATGCTTAGTAATTAGGCAGCATATGAAGGAAGACATATCACAACGGTAGGAAAAACAAAGTCTTCATTTAAGTAAATTAAGATGATATAAAAAACACGGAATGCTAGGCACGTACTTCTAACTTGAAGAGGAGGAGATGAGATTAGGAATCAAGAATTTAGATATAACAAGTTCAATTCATATACGTGGAACATAAGACCCAAAACTTCCTAACGGGAAATCTATTTGCAAATAAGTTTTAGTATACACTCGTCACCTTGTGTACGCGGACTACAATCAACATAGAAGACTCAATCCTAAGGGGTAGTTCCCCCACACAACGTTAGGCAAGATACCTACCTCGACGGCGACTACCCATTACTCTAAAATGGACTTCTCAGGAGAACAGACCTCCGGACAGCTCAAAATCACTCTAAAACAACTTCAAAATACACAAAAAACTTGTAAGGGACTATTCCGGATAATAAAGTTTCATTCTTTACAAAAATAAAAAAATCGACCCAAAAGTCGACCCTCGAGCCCGCACCTCAGAATTCGACAAAATTTATAAATTCCGAACACCCATTAAATTATGAGTCCAACCATAATAATTTCATCAAATTCTGATGCCAAATCGATGTTCAAACCCAATTATTCTTTTTAGAAAATTTTGGATAAAAACCCCAATTCTCCAATCAAAACATGGATTAATTAAAAATTAAACTTCTGTAATCATATTAAAATGAAAAAAATAATACTTAGATACTGATCCCGATGAAAAGACGAAAAGAACGCCACAAAAATCACCTCAATCGGAGCGCTAGAACTCAAGATATGCTCAAAATACTAAAATGACGCGGTCTGGTTTTTTCTATACTCAGGGATTTTCGCAGGTGCGACCAAAATACCCGCACCTGCGCATTTCCAGCTGTCAATTCCGCACTTGCGGGTCATTTTGCACACCTGCAAAACACCAGCACCAACTCTCTTCTCCGACATTAAAATGAGCATAACTTCCTATACGATATCAAAATTCAACGATTCTTTTTGTTAAAGCTCCGTAATTACGATACGGATCTAATGCTTCAATAAAAAGAGAAATTGGATCTCATTTGCTTAATTTGGTACCAATTTTGCCTGAAGAAACGACGTCGAAACATCAAAAACGAGCGCAACACAACCCATACCTATCTTAAACTCACCCGAGCTCTTCGGGACCTTAACCAACAATTCCCACAAGTCATATATCACTACCCGAACTTAGTCGAACCTTTGGAAAACCCAAAACAACACCAAAACACCGAATCAACCTCGGATTCAAGCCTAAGAACTTCTAATTTTCCAAAATATGCGAACGATGCCGAAACATGCCAAACCACATCAAAATTACCTAAAATTATGCACACACGTCACAAATGACATTACGAACCTATTCAAACTTCCAGAATTCCATTCTGAGCCCGATATCAAAATTTCACCTATCGGCCGAAATTGCCGAAATTCTAACTTTCGCCAAATTACTTCAAATCACTCTAAGGACCTCCAAAACCAATTCCGTACATGCGCCTAAGTCCAAAATCATCACACGAAGTCGTTGACATTAACCAAAACTTATTCCGAGGCTATTTACACAAAAGTCAAACCTTCGGTCAACTTTCATCACTTAAGCTTCCAAAACTAAAAAATTTCTCCCAGTCCGACTCCGAATTATCTCAGTAAATGAATCTAACCACGCATGTAGGTCGATATACACAACATGAAGTTGTTTATGACTTTAAACCACCGAACGGAGCTTAAAGTCCTAAAACGACCGGTCGGGTCGTCACAGTCTCCCCCTCTTAAACAAACGTTCGTCCTCGAACGTTCCAAGTTTCACCTTGAAGTCTTCCACTCACTAATTTCACACTTCCAACCCACACCTGCAGGTGACCCCACGTCACCCCAAGCTACATAAGCCTGATGACACCATCACAACTGCAATTTAGCCTTCCTATTACCACCGAAAGCCTCATACCTCTACTTTCTCATCTTCTACTCATTTTCAAAGGACCCAATCCTAATTCCATATCCGGCATTAGCCTCAAACAACTGCATCGACTCAGGACTACCCCCATAAGGTACGACCAAACCACATAACACATCACACATTGGCTCAAATAACACTTTTGATCACAATAGCTGCCCGAAATCAACTCAACATTGGCAATTAGCCCCACATCTGAATGGACTCTGTTCCAACCCCAATAATACTGATAATGATGCAATAAACACGAATATTTCATTATTAAACACCCGAATTACCAAGCCACAACTAACACCATCGTGCACACATCCCGCAAACTGGACTAAAGAAGCACATAACGAAATTGCTGAGTAGGAAAGATAGAAGCATATATAAAGGTACTATCAACCAAGCCCATAGGCATAACTCGCTATGGATACCAACTTACCAAAAACAATATAACAAGAGAGAAGCAAAGCATATGAACAAATCACAAGGATGCCATCCTGATAAAAATCCCACCGCGGTGCTCAGCCCGGTCCAAATATATCAAATCACAAGGAATCACGAGTGTCTCGCCCTCAACTCTACGGAAAATTTCGAATATATATCATACCAATAGAAATCTCCCACTAATTCATCTCGGCTAACAAAATCATAGCGCTCACTTACTCACATCTCAATGGAGTATCAAAACACAGCTCGAAAACAAAATACTAAGGAGAATCACATAAAGCTTACCACGAAGGACGACATGGACTCACTTCCTGTTTCACCACTAGCAAGGATGAATAAAACAATGATAGACACTACTACTACTACTCATAGAATCTCCCAACAGGAGCAAGCACAAAAATAGAGTGCAATACATGAAACTCACTCATAAATGAGACAAAAAATAATAGAAACTCATCCTGATCAACAGGACTATAGTGAAATACAATGGTACTCCACTTTAGCATATCAAGCCGTACCTGGGTGATGATATCTGACACGACGGCCTCTAGCCTACTATATGCAACACATCAACGGGTCGGGTCTCCCCCTCTTAGGCGACTTCTACCCACCTGAACACCCTGCTATAACTCTCCCACCTGAATCCTGGAATAATTTCTTACCCTGTGGCTAACATCTCCATACTGAAAACAATCTCTCTGCCGATGTGGCTATGGAAGACATACGATACGGATCCTCGGAGACCCATGAGTATCTGAAACGCTCCCATGCAAAGCTGGTAATGCAACTGACTTGGTTAACTATTGGTTGATTTCCCAATGCACACGCAAGTGTACGTGGTCGACAAGTAATATAGAATTTTAAGTCCAGATATCGTACCCACAGAGACTTGTGTAAACTACTTGCTAAATCCCTCTAATCTTTATTTAACCAAGCCAATATAAAATCAATGATGTACTATTTTATACTAAAATTCTATGAAATAACTAATTATCAAGTGACCAAAACTATTATGATGTATTCAGTAGAGACAAATATTCCAGGTTGTGATTTATTCACCACTCGTATTGCATTCTAATTAACTCTCCCTTTCATATAATTTACACATGGTTGCTAATTAATCGATAAACGCTCTCATAGCCTTCTCCCGAATCACTACTCGCCTATTCTCAATAGATTAACGCCTATATTCCTATGAGATTAATCTATTAGAACGCATTAAGATTACGGTGTTTAATTAAGCATGGTGACTAGGTATATTCCTATCCTAACCACAAATCCGCTCCCCTGAAGGGTTAAGATCATGCTCTCTTCAATTCTCCTCTAATCTATATACGGCTTTCCCAAGCATAACATAGATAGTATATAAAACCTAACTGCTGGCCAAACAATTAAGCAATTAAACACAGAATTGAAGAAACAACCAGATATTGAGTAAACTATATTCAAGGTTAAATTAATGTCGAATAGCAATATCCATGGCTAAACCACAACCCCAGAACAATGGGTGTTTAGCCACTCATGCTATGATCAAACAATTGCATAAGTGTGCATGAATTGAAAATACTTGAATAAAAATGAAGAAAACTGATAATCATTGCTCCTTCAATGATCTTGTGTGTGTATTTTTCTCCGAAACTCGTCTCT
>ML379079.1:0-50343 GCA_005239525.1 Nicotiana knightiana | reverse complement strand
TCACATGAGTTGATGGCTCTTGACAAGAGCCGTCGATTCATGTGAGTAAGGGTCACTTTTGGAAGTCGTCGTAGTCCGTCCTAACTCCGGCAAGTCACCGTAGTTCGTCTAAACCCCTCAAACGAGTATCCCCTTTTTCCTTGCTATCTATTTTTTTCCTGATTATTACATGAAAACGCCTGATCTTTGTTGTATTATTACATCCCTGTTTATATTAGCTTCTTCTTTTTCTCCTTTTGTTCTGTCTCAGATGTCTCGTGTTTGTTTACGTGCTTTTTTTCTCTCTCTTGATTAATCCAAAATCCTGAATGTATCTTGATCCATTTAATTAATTGATTCTTTCTATGTGCTTGATTAGGTAGCCGAATAATGTGGTTTAGATTTAAGATTCAAATGTGTCCATGACAGTCATATATTTGTTCTTGATCAGATTCCCTTTGAATATCATGACTGATAAGTTGTTTTCTTATGAGTTTGTTTGGCTATTAATTCATTTGGTCAATAAGTTCGGTTTGATATGCATATAGATTGTCTAGTGTTATTGATAGTAAGTTTTCCCTAATCCACTATTTCATTAATAAAACTTTGATCCTAGTAGGTTAAATTACTCCGAGGTTTGGGTCATTTGAAAGTTAATCTCTAGTTTAATGCTAGGCAACTACAGTGATTAGTTGCCTAATAGCCTATTTGAGTAATTAGGCTGATATTTAAACCTATAAAGGTGACTAGATTCCTAGATTGCCTAAATTGATAGCTAATTAGTTAAGTCTAATTGAACTGAAATGAGCCACTTAACCTAGTCCTAAAGGATCAAACTAATTGGCCTAAATTATTTAACAACTTTAACCAGAGTTAATATATAGTTAACTAAGATTCAGAATAATTGATTCATTTAGTCTCACATTAAAATGATTTCAATTTCTTCAATCTAGAAATTAACTTAGGTAGCTTCTTAAGCAATTAACTCAAAAAATAAAATATGTTTAAAACAATTAGTTTGAGGTTAATGGACTAAAACATATTCATTTAACCTAAGTTAAGAGAACTGAGTTGACTAACCTCCATTAAGTTTAATTAAACTAAATGACTTAAACATAGTAAGTAGTATGAAAGCCAACTCTAGGCATTTAATCAACTAACCTGTAATTAATTAACTCAACCTTAGTTAAGAACAACTAGTTGTCACCTAAAGGGCATAACTAGTGTTAGTTAACTATAGTTAAATTATAACCCAAGTAAGTAACCATGATTACCCAATGGTAAATTCGGGGACTCCAAGGGGTACAATAGGTAATGTAGATTAGGAAATCAGATTTAAGGGTAGAAGGGTCTTTTCTAAGGCTGGAATATTCTGGAAAGGGGCAGCTGTCCCAAAAGGATAGGGTGGACAGCTGTACATGTACCCTCTTCAGCCTAATGAATTAGGAATATACCAAAGGATATCCCATTCCCAGGTCTCCTATAAATAGACCCCCTCCCTTTAGAATAAGGAGGATTTTTTTGGACACTCTGAAAAACATTCTTTCAATCTCTCTTAGCTGCTAATACATTCTGAAAAATACAGAAAGAATCAAAATATTTTCTCATTCATAAACAAAATTTCAAAAAAAAAAAAAGAATATGGTTGAAAAGGTTTGATTTTCTTTTGGGAGTTCATCAAGCTTTTGTGGGTCTTCTCAACTTGGTTCTTGTTCTTTCCTATTTCTGGTTTCGAAATATCTGTTTTGAGTAACTAAGTTCTGGGCTGTTCACTCTTCCTGGTTTGCTGGTTTTCTGGTTGCTCCTGCTTTCATTGTTGCTGGAATTTCCTTCTTTTTGCTACTTGGTTGATTACCTGACCTTTATTTGGTCAGGATTTCGTTAATTCTCTCTTTAAGGTATGTAACGATGAACTTTAGACAGAGTTATTGAATCCAGAACTTTATGCTGAAATTGTTGACTCATGTTGTGTTTACTTTAAGATTGTATGAATCTGAATCCTCTTCTCCTCCATTCTTGATATAAAAACTGAAGTAAGGTTATTATTATTTGAATGTATGCAACTCCTGGAATCAGTTTGATTATTCGTTAAGTTTCAGTCAATACATTTAGCATTTGGTAGTTAGATGTTAATTTTATATTTGTTTAGCATATTAGGGTAACTTGCACTAGGGTAGGTGAGTTTGATCCCTTAATAATCAAACTCACCCCATGATAAGTGCACAAATATTAGTATGGTTGGCTGAAGTTTACCCTTTAAAAGGGTATAAAGTATGTAGTTAAAAAAAGGCATTAAGGTGAGGAATCTAAACCTTTGAATGGCCCTCTAAAAATGCCTAAATAATCAAAGTTTCTATATAGTTTAGAATTATATTAGTATTAGCACTAGGGTAGATGAGCTTGACTCGTTGGTAGTCAAATTCACCCCATATTAAATGCTTAAACAGTAGCTTCTCACCCTCTAAGGGTATGAAATGAGCAATCAACAAAGGCTGCAGAATCGTGAATCTGAACCCTTCAAGTGGTTAGGTTCATTCTCTAAGAAATGCCTAAAAATCAAAGTCACAGTATAATCACGAGTTTGAATAGGACCTCTATGAAGATGAATCTGACCCTTTTTTATGGTCAGATTCAGTCCATAAAAGGACAAGAACCTGTTCTGTTATAAATGGTGTAAAAACATCATTAAGGGTGAGTCTAATCTCCTTCATGGTATGACTCATCCTATAAATGTTTGAAGGTCTATTGTTACTACTATCCAAATAGTGAATTTTGGACTGATAGTCTACATTAAAGATGCACGAATAATTTTTTTCCGTATAGTTTAGCATAAGCATCATCCGACCTAAACTTGACTTCTTGTCATAGTCTTGTTTAGTCTAGTGGATGAATAACACATTCAACTAATTGGGGATGTTCTACATATTACAAGGGAAGGCTTAACNCAAGCTGTAATTCCTTTGTACCTATTTTTCCGCATCATTGTAATGTAATCTAAACTGGACTGTATATTCATTTCTTTTTTAGCCCTTTAATTATAGTGTTCGAACTGAATTGTGAGGTGATTTTTCCTGAAATTTGAACCTGTTTCCGAAAATTACTTCAAAACCCGAAATAGGTGTTTAATCAAAAAAGACTTAGTGTTCGAATCCCCCCTGTGGAACCTTTCATAAAACATTTTTTTAATCTGATTTTCAGAAACAGTTATTTCAAAATTCGGTTGTTTCAAAATAATTGGACTTAGCAGTTTTTTTACTCACCTTGCATCTTGTCAAACTTTCTGAAAATCAAAGAGAGAACATGTTCTTCTAAATTCATATAATTAACCTTAAAAGACTATTTTTTTTTTAAGAATTTCGAACGGTATAAAAAACAGATCTGCTATTTCCATCGAATTCAGAGGATGTTCCTTTAAAAGAACCTGTAACAGTAGACATATGAAATCTCAATATATATGAGTGATGAACTAAATAGCAGGTATGAAATTGAACAAAAAAATATTAGTCAAAATGTCCTTAATGTGGCTAAATGAGCTTATTTGATTCCTTAAACTTGCGATTGGTAAATCAGTAGTTCTGTTTTATTTTGCAAACCTTTCCTTGATTGGTATGATTGAATTAGATATCTTCCTTTATTTAACAATTAGCCATAAATAGGATTGGCCAAAAGGGTTAAACATTTAAGGGGCTAAAATATGGTCATAGTCCGAAGCATGTTATCCTTTAGGCTAGTGAACATCATTTTAGGTAATACTCTAGGTAGAGTGACATCCTTTAGTTTGAAAATTGGGTAAAATCAAGTGTCATTCCAAAAATTACCATTTTCCACACTTGGGAGTGGCAACTCATACCCCCGACCCTCAACTCTAAACAATTAACAAAAATGCTCATAGCAACCACGGGTACATTTCATGTGACGTGTTTGCCATGTGTTCAAAAAATAACAAGTGCACGCCATCGTGACTTGTCTAAGATAAATCCATAAATGCCTTAATTGATCTTAAAACTAAAAATGCTCCTTCAAATAGAAAACATAAGGAATAATCAAACATCGCCTCAAATAGGCACTATAAAACCGTCATGACCATAGTCTTGACTACATAATCTACACTCGGGTGCGACAACTCATGTCCCCATCTCAACTTCAAATTATAATAAAATCACATGTTGTAATTGCGGGTGCATTTCATGTGGCGTAGTTATAATGTGTCCACGAAATAAGCAAGTGCACGCCGTCGTGACTTGTTTCAAGATAAATCCATAAATACTAAAAGCGGTTAAAAAAGGCTAAATGCACAATAGGCTAAAATACGAAAATAAAAAGATAACTTAGGCTAAATACCAATAGTTAAGCGATCGTGCTAGTACCACGGAACTCGGGAATGCCTAACACCTTCTCCCGGGTTAACAAAATTCCTTACTCGGATTTTTGGTCGCAGACAAATTAAAACAGAGTCAAAATTTCCTCGGTTTGGGATTTTCAAAACAAAATAGTGTCTCGGAACATCGTCAAAAATCTGGGTGGCGACTCTGAAATAATAAATAAATCTCAAAATCGAATAATGTCACTTTAATTGGGAAAACTCCCTTATTACCCCTTCATTAATTCGAGGGTAGTGGAAAAAGGAGGTGTGACAATTAAAAATAATTTGTTTTATTGAGTTTTGTTCTAATGATTAGGGTGAAGCTTCCAAAGTTTCTACTACCTCCTCCACGTGTGAGGAGATAACATTAGAGGTGTCATTTCCAAGTGCATGCATTGGTTGAATTGTTGTGTAGCCGGTATTCGGGTGGGGGGTTTGTCACATACCATGGGCAGAGCCTCTAGGATGGCAAAATGGTTTTAGGATTGTAAGGCTTGTTTGAAAGGGGAATTACCAGAATTCCAAGTGGATTGCCCGACTTTATTGTCAGAATTTGAAGGATCAAAAGCCTCATTTTCAATATACCAAAGTTTTTGAGTATTAAGAAATTTACTTGTGTTAACATCAAATATTCTTGCATGAATACCTAGGGATGTTGCCTTGGATGGTGGAGTGTGGCATGAACTGATTGCCTTTTTTTGGGAGAATGAGACTGTTATCCAATCTCATTGACCAATGTATCGTGTTTGTGTCCTGATTTTCCTGTGGCACATTGGACTGGATAGGTTGCATATTGGAAAACTGACACGTAACACGGCTATGGACTAATCTACCACAATTCTTGCATAAAAAATTTTCTCCTTCATAATGTATTTGTTGTTTATAGTTCCCAATGTAAACAAAGGGCTTAACTGGCATATTCGTCGGAACTTCCAGACACAACCTTGCATAACAGCCTCTTAATGTTGATGATGTACATGCATCAATTCTAAGCAACCTTCCAATTTTATTACCAATTTTCTGTAGTATGGTGGAATCATAAAATCACGTTAGAAGCTGAGGCAGACGAATCCATACTGCTAAGAATAATTGCTTGGCTTCACTGGCTACAAATTGAGGTTCCCATTTTTGCACTGAAAGGAAAAAATCATTTATGAACCAAGGGTCATTGTTCAAAGCGTTAGACATGTTTTCTTTCTTATTGAATTTAACAATAAAGTAGTCTGCTCCAAGGTCTATGAGATTGAAATTTTCAGCGGGCTTCCATAATTGACGTATTTTCCTCTTGAGATATTGGTGGAGGATGCATTTTCCCATGAGCTTGATTATGAGTGAAAATTTTTAGGGTTGGTAAATTTGTTGGAGATTATCTACTGATATGTTTATTCTTAAATTTTTACTAATTTCGTCAAAATCTTGCGTACACATACTTACCTGGACTAGATCTTTCATAGGGGAGTCGAGTGGCATAGTTTGCGTGTGAGGTTCTTCAGATTGCATGGGTATATGGGAGATTTGGTTTTCGTTTTAGTACGTCAGAAGTATTTTTTCTTGAAGGATAGTGTAGGAGATTTGAGTGTTGTGGATGAGGTAGTAGGTTGTGATTGAGTCTCTCTATAACGACCCGGTCGGTCATTACGTGGAACATGCATTATTTTCATTATTTCTGCCTTGTTGTAGCTTAGTTAGACTGTTCATGGTGTGTTAGAGTTGGTTAGTCCGGTTTCGGAGTGGTTATAGGAGGAATTGAGACACTTAGTCTCTAAAAGTAGCCTTAGAGTTGGAAAAGTCAACCGGGAGTTGACTTACTGAGAAACGACCTTGGAATGCAGATTTTATCGCTCGAATAGCTTCGTTAGGTTATTTGGGACTTAGGAGTGTGTTCGGAATATTTTTTTGATGTCCGGTGTAGAATTAGGCTTAAATTGGCGAAAGTTAGTTTTTGGCTATTTCCGGTTAGCAGTGAAAAATAGGTTATCGGGGTCGGAATAGAATTCCGACAGTTGGAACAAGTTCGTAATGTCATTTTGGATATGTCTGGAAAATTTCAGGTCAATCGGAGTTGTTTTGGGTAGTTTCGGCATCGTTGGTGGAATTTAGAAAATTCAAAGTTCATAGGCTTGAATTCGATTTGTTTTTGGAGTTTTGATGTTGTGGATGATGTTTCGAAGGCTCGACTAAGTTTGAATGATCATATATGATGCGTTGGTATGTTTGGTTGGGGTCCCGAGGGGCTCGGGATGGTTTCGGGTGGTTAACGGGGAGTTGGAATGGTTTTTGCTATTGCTGATGTTGTTGTTAGTGGTGTTTTCGCACCTGCGGAAGGGGAGTCGCAGGTGCGGTCCCGCAGGAGCGGACATGGATCGCAGGTTCCGCAGGTGCGAGGTAATTGCCGCACCTGCGAGACCGCAGGTGGGGGAGGTCGATCGCAGGTGCGGAAGTTGAGGTCCTTGAGATTTTTCGCAGGTGCGCACCTGGGACCCGCAGGTGTGAGTAAAGTGGTCGCAGGTGCGGACCCACTGGGCAGAAAGTATAAAAGCGTGCCTTCGCGAATTTTAGCCATCTTTCTCAATATTTCATCTGGGTTTGAAGCTTTTGCAGGGTTTTTGAAGAGGGGATTCGATAGTTCTTCATTGAGGTAAGGTTTTTGGACTCTAAACTCGTTTTTATGTGATTAAAGGTCGGATTTATAGTGGAAAATTAGGGGGAAATCTGTGCAAATTGAGTAATTAGGGCTTGGGATTAAGAGGCTTTAAAATGGGGAATTGAGGGGTCATTTGGACTCCGAATTCAGTGTTCTTGGTATGTATAGATTCCTGGGAGGACGAGGTTTATTGTGGTGTAAATTTTATCGAGTTCCAAGACGTGGGCCCGGGGGACGGGTTTGACCAAATTCTGGATTTTTGAGTATTTTTGATAAATTTCGATTGGGATTAGTTCCTTAGCATATTATGATGATATACTTCTGATTGTTGGTAGATATGGAGCACTCGAAGGCCGAATTTAGAGGCAAGGGCACTGCAGAGTAGTATATTTGCCGGTTTTGAGGTAAATAACGCTTCCAAACTTGGAACTGAGGGTTCGAAACCCCAAACTATATGATATTTGATGTTAATTAAGGTGACACACTTGCTAAGTGATGAGCATGCGGGCGTACACCGAATATTTGTAGCCTGGCTCATCCCATGACACTGTCTAATGGTTATATCAAGTTGATATTTGTATTGTGAAGGTGGCATTTACCTTGAACGCAATAGAAATCATGCTAAGTATAAATGTTAAGGCTTCACGCCGATATGTTCCGACCGGAACGATCGATTATTGCTGTCTCTATTTATGATTATTGTTTTCATGTACTCAGTCCTGTTATAGTATATGTTCCATGCCTCAGTCTCGTAAGTTGCTAGTTTGTTCTATATTATCATTGGTTTGGGCTGATTTTCATATATTAGAGTATTGTGAGTGAGACTATAAGGTACTGACTGTAGGCTTGAAGCCTGGTTTTGAGACAGTTATGAGGTCGGATTGCACACCGCAGCGACCCTAGAATCATGCCTTCGTTGGCTTGATATAGCGCTTGGGCTTATAGGAGCCCCTCCGGAGTCTTTACACCCCTAGTGAGCACACAGATATTGAGGGATGGATCTTCCCTGGACATGGACCTTGTCCGAGTATTATGTTCCGGAGATGGACCTTCTCCGTGGGGCTTACGTTCCGGAGATGGATCTTCTCCTTGGGGATGGATCGACCTTTTTCCTCATTACTAGGTGACTGGGTCACTTGTGTTTAGGTAATATCCGGGATGGACTTTCCCTAGGCCGGAAAGCCGTATTCTAGTACTGAGTGGACTACCTTCTGAGAGTTTGTTTACTGAGTACACATCATTCTTGATTTCATATGAATCCATGCTGATATGCAGGGCTACGAACATAAATTGATGCATCTTGTTTATTTTCTGATATATTACTGTCATGTCCAAGTTATATACTGTTGTTCGAATTATCGGAGGTTTAGTCTGTCACCACCTCTCAGCCCGTAGTTTGGTTTCGTTACTACTGAGTTGATGTACTCACGTTACCCTTTCACCTGGTGTGCAGATCCAGGTACATCGGGATTCAGCTCTGGTCAGTGAGTAGCATCAGTTTCATCATAGTTGACGAGGTAGCAGCTGGCGACCGTGAGCTCGTCATCTCTTTCTTTTCTACTTGTCGTATTTATTTTCAGACTATGTTAGTCATTTCTTTTCGGGTTGTATTATGTATTAGCAGCTCATGACTGTGTGGCACTAGATCCGGGTTTTTGTAGGATTATAGGTTCCTGATTCTTATAAATCTATTTTCAAATTTAAACTTACTATTATTATTGATTTCAGACTTGTTAAAAATGGTATTTCTCTGATGAGTGGCTCTAGATTAGTTTAGATAGATGGTTGGCTTGGTCCCACGACAGGCGCCATCACGGCTCCAAAATTGGGTCGTGACTCTCCTAGGATGATATTATAATTACCTCTATTTGCACGAGGGATGTCGAGCGGCTTAAGAAAAATTTTATGGGATTGATTGGTGGAGAGTGGAAGATTGATAATAAGTGCAAGAGGTTGAAGATGATGATGAGTGTCTCTGCAACCTTTTCAAGAACCGGTTTGGCATAACTAAAATTAATAGTGTGCAAGAGGCTTAGAGGAACCCAAAGATTAATAGTATTCATAACTAAAGAAGTCCAATAAAATTTTAGTACATTGAAATGTTCACCGCTAAGAAGATATCAACGGAGTATTATTTTCTTATGTTTTATTTTCTATTTTTCTTGAAAAAGAGATTAACTGTTTGAATATTAGAATCCAAAACGCTTGATATTTCTTTTATTAAGACAAAAATGATCAATATTTGTTTATGTTTGTTTCTGTGCCGTTTTAGAAAAGATACAATAGTTTCCGATTGCTCCGAGCTTAAGGGTCAATTACGGGAGGTAACCGGTCGATCAACTCATTTCGGGGTTAACCATTCGATCAACTCTAGGCTGAGCCGGTTTATTTGTTCCTGAATATCTTTCGGGGTCTAGTGATTGCATCACCCCCCCCTCACCCCCACCCCCCACATTTTGGTCTTCACATATGCTAGATCCACATATTCGTTTGGTACAATGGATAAGCGAAAATAATTCTAGGATAAGAATTTATACTACCTTATGTGATGACTCGCCACATCATCAAGGCGCCATTTGGCATATATTAATGCCACGTGGAAGCTTACATAAGAGGAAGTCTAGTATTTGTGAGTAGTTAATAACTAAGGACGTGACACTTATCCCTAGTTTGACTACTAATTTTGGGATAAGTTATCCCAGGATTAACAATAGTATTCAAATAACTTATATCTGCTAGAAAGTTGAATACTATTCCCAGAATAAGTTATCTTATGATAAAACAGTAAAATTGACAATCCAAAGATTAATACAACATACCAAACAGTCAATAAGAAATAATACCGGGATAATTAATCCCAACGTAACTAATTTCACCGTCTTCAAACGAAACGACCCCTAAGAGATTATCAGTCTTTGGAGACAATTTCAACTTTAGGTCTACCTTGTCCACAAAAGAAAAAAATGAAGTCATAATACACACAAACAATAAAGGAAAAGGAAGAAGGAAGTAAAAGAGGAGAAGTATATAAATTTTTTTAAAGTAAGACGGTGACTGAAGATGTGCATATAACATATTAATCAGAACATCATTTTTGTCTCACTGCGCATGTTCTGACAAAGAGATCATATTGTAAGGTGAAATCATGACCATTTTGTTTACTTTCTCCACCAAATCACTTAAAAAATTAGACTGCAAGGAGATCACAAAGATCAAACATAAGAAAATCACAGGCATACTTTGTCTAGTTCTGCATCTAAAATGTTGGTTTCACATGCCAACTGACAAAGAACAAATAGTGGATAACTCAAATGACCAAATACATTGTTAATTCAGACACATCTGTATAAAACTACTATATTATTTTATATATTGTCTTTCTTTGGTCCAATTTCATGGATACTTTACTGGTACTATGAAAGGGAAGCCTTGGCGTAACTGGTAAAGTTGCTGCTATGTTATCAGGAAGCCACGAACTCGAGCCGTGGAAATAACATCTTGTAGAAATACAGGATAAGACTGTGTACAATAGACCCTTGCGCACAGGGGAAGCTTAGTGCATCAGGCTGCCCAAATACTTTGTTGGTACTATCCTGATGTGAAATGGGATATGTCTCCTTAATGCCAACTCCTACCAGAAAATACAAACTTCATCATCTCACACTCCCATAATAAAGATCCCCCCAATGTAGAATAAACAATTCACAACTAAGCTTAAGAAAATTCTTTCACAAGGTGTGTCAAGTACTTTACATGCCCACATTGTAGCATCATGCAGTATGCTATAATCTGCAAAAAAGACTCACAGATCTTGCAGCTTGACCTGATATCTTCCAAGTTTCATCCCATTTCCGTTCACTCGCTATGCTACCAAATGTTCAAAGGCCATAAACCAATATAGTTAGAAGAGGAATGAAATCTTTGCCAAATTTCATGAGAGCTCCTAAGCCATTCAGCACCAAGAAAGTACAAGAAATGTAAATAAACACCCTTGCAAAGAGAGAACAACCAACAACAACAAACCCGGTTTAATCACAGAAGTGGGGTCTGACGATGGTAGCGTGTACGCAGGCAGAAAGGCTGTTTCAGCCAGACCCAACCTTGCAAAGAGAGAAAAAACATCTTTTGACTATTCAGAAGTTCCATATCTTACCCTCCATTAAGTGTCTAACAATGTTTAAGAATGTACAAAGATACTTTCCAAAATGACATAGATTGCATTATTTTTGGCATCAAAGATTTCATAGTTTCCAGAAAATTCTCTTTTCAGGTTGTGCAAAATAATCAAACATCACAGAAAAATTTGTAATTTACACAAAAAAAAAATTAAAGTTTTAAGTCCAGTTCCAAGTATCCTCCTCAGTTGAATCCTATACGACCTTATGAAATTTCCAAAATGTCATCGCCAATGAAGACATAACAACCATAAGCTCTTAGTGCTCCACGGTCTCTAAGCTTTCGTAACGCCGGGAGAAAATGGGAAGTTTACATCAGACCATTTATCCACTTAGCTAGCTAAATGGCTTGATGAAACTTTCAGACCAAAGCACAGACATGATCTCTAGATTTGCTAATAAAATGCGAAATACTAGGGACTATCTGAACTCCTACATATCTCTGTTATGTGTTTCCCCCTCTTTTTTTTTGCTTACAATGAAGCCCTTTACCGCCACCTTATGGATACACTTCCATCGTTACTGTCACCAATAGTCTCCACATGAGCAATTCCCATCTTTGAAATGGTGAAATCGACTATTATCTCTCACAATTATCTCTCTCCCCAAAATTTTGGATATGAATTTTATGGCTGTGTGACAGTCTACGCATACACGGAGATTCTTGGTTATGCGAATGGTTGTCCCAGCAGGCGTACTAATAATGCCGAATGCTATTGCAAGCCGTTCACTATGAGTATAGAGTAAATCACCCTTTTGCTCCTCATCAACATCATGTAGTGCCTCACTCGTCTCAGGAGCGTAACCTTCTTGTTTCAAACGTTCATAAAGATCTCTTAGTGCTTCATGTATCTGATCATAATATGGGTGAGATGTGTCTCCCGAGACAAAACCATGCACTTTGTTCCTTACTTCTATCCAGCTGCAGGCTGGTGGTTTCCTCAATCCTTTCTTCTTCATATTAGTTCTTAATTTTGATGCATCTTTCCATCTCCCAGCTGCAGAATACATATTTGACAAGAGCAGATAAGGTCCTATGTTCCCGGGATCGGCTGTAGTCATTTCTTTGGCAACTTTTTCAGCCAGTTCAACATTTTTGTGAACTCGGCAAGCTGATAAAAGCGTAGCCCAAATACCCCCTGTGGGCTTAATAGGCATGTCAGTGATAAACTTATAAGCTTCAGTTAATCTTCCAGCACGACCAAGAAGGTCTGCAATAGCAGCGTAGTGCTCGATGTCAGGAGAAACACCACATTTGCTCATACTTGTAAAATAATTCCAACCTTCATCAACCAAACCGGCGTGGCTGCAAGCTGTTAAAATAGCTAGATAGGCCACAGCATTGGGCTTTATCCTCTCACGCTCCATATTTTCAAATAGAATAATGGCCTCGCGAGCATGTCCATTCAACGCATAGCCCATGGTTATGACTGTCCATGAAACTGAATCATGTATCTCCATCCTATCGAAAATCCATCTAGCAGTCATTATCTTCCCGCATTTGGCATACATGTCCACGAGTGAGCTAGCTATATACATGTTTTGATCAAATCCCATTCTCGTTATGTATGCGTGGAGCTGTTTCCCGAGATGTAGTGTGGTCAAATGAGCACAGGCCGGCAGTATAGCTGAGAAAGTAACTTCCACAGGCTTGACATTAGCAGCTAACATCTGCCTAAACAATCTTAGCCCTTCGTCGAAAGTACCATTCTGCACACATCCTGCTATTATTGTGTTCCATGAAACATCATCCTTTTGTGGTAATAAATCGAACACCCTATAAGAATCCTCAACCCTAGTACAAGTCGCGTACATATCAATCAAACTACTGGCAATAAACTCATCTTTGTCAAACCCATGTCTAATCGCATACCCGTGAATCTCTTTTCCCTTTGTAATGTCTACGTGCCTCGCAAAGACAGGAAGGATGCTCGACAGAGTGAAACAGTCAGGCTTCAAATTGGCATTGCTCATCTCCCTTAACATATCCAGAGCTTCCTCATACAGCCCACTTTGTACATTCCCACCAATCACAGTATTCCACGAAACAACATCTTTATTCAGCATCGTTTGAAAAATCTTACTCACATTATCTAATCTTTTACCCTTTTCCACTCTCCTCCCATTTAAAGAATCAACATTGCTTTTTTCACTCCTTATCAACTCGGTTCTTGTTTCCTCATATAAAACAGGTACTAAACTGCTTCTACGACTATTAAAGAGACTTGTCTGGGGAATTTTATCAAACACATGGCAATCATGTGATGAAACCTGCAATTTTGCATACATATTCATGAGTGCATTTCCAGTATAAAGATCAGATTCCATACCAGACCTTACAACACAACCATGAACAGATTCACCAACCCTCAATTCTTTCAAATGGGTACAAGCTCTTATTACAGCAGGAAATACATCTTGGCCAGGTAACTTTCCAAAACCTCTCATTTCGACAAAACAAGCTAAAGAATCAAGAAAATAGCCATTACAAGAGTAACACTTAATAACAGATTTAAAAGCTTTTGTGGGTACATAACAAAAGGTGTTAAAAACTTGTAAAGATTCTTTTAAAAGGTTAAGGTCAGAGTAAATGCCAAGAATTATAGTGGCAAGTGAAACAGACCTTGACCCTCTTGTTTTCACTATTTGGGCATGGAGTTGCTTAGCTTGTGACTTTGTTTTTATGGAAGATGGATTTCTTAAAAGGGTTTTGATTACATTTTCATAGGATGAATACATTTTGGTACAATGGTTTTTTAGGTGAATGAATCTTGAGTTTTTTCTAAAATAGTCACATTACTGTAGTTGGAAACTGTAAATAAGACATGTTTAGAACAACTTAGGATTTTGTTGAAGATTGGTTTGTGATTGTGCTATTGTCAAGAATTAGGGGGAGTTTTGGTTTTTGCTTAGTTAAATGGCCATAGGAAAGATGGATGTAAGAATGTGATGTTCTAGCTTTTGATGTAACAAAATTTTAAGAACACAAGGAGAAGGAGAGCCAAGACAGGAAATGAATCCTTAAAATGAGACTGTAAGCTACTGGATCAAAGATCAGTTATATTTTTTCTTTTGGTTTGTTTCTAAATTGCGCCAAGAAGAAAAAGCAGCAGTCAAACTACAAGGCGAGTTTTGGCGTAACTTGTTGCCATATGATCATCGGGTCACGATTTCGAGTCATGTAAATAGCCTCTTGCAGAAATGCAGGTTAAGGCTGCGTACAATAGATTCTTATGGTCTGATTTTTCTCTGAATTCCATGTATAGAGGGAGATTACTATACCAGATAGTACGTGTAGACTGCGTACAATAGACTCTTATGGTCCGACCCTTCCCCGGACCCCACGCATAACGGGAGATTAGTGCACTGGGTAATACGCATGTTGCCTTGACCTTATTCCTGGAACTTTATTAAAACACATAAATATTATATTAAGAATTATGTTTGAGTTATAAAATATTAAGAGCTTAAGCAACTGAAATTGATGAATAAAATAAGTGAGCACACTAAGAATTTTAATTAGAATAATTTGTTCATATCAATTATTTTAATAATAGCAGCAAAAGCTTAAATATTTATTTATACAATTGAATGAAAGAGAATAATTTTTTTTAAAGGATATATTTCATGCATGTAATACAAAAAGGATATTTAAAATAGAAATATACTAATATTGTTAATAGACACAACTTTCATAGATTGAACAAGAGAAAAACTAGGGTTGAAAGAGAATAGAGAGTGAACTTTTCAAATATTTTGCATTGACCGAAAAATGTAAAGCTAAGAAATGAGTTCTGAAAATCTAAACTTTACATTGGGTGCTCCTTTCTATATATACTTGGCCAAGCTAACATCTAATAAAACTAATGGGCCTCCAATACAACTTGGCTTATGTTGTACAAAAAATAAATAAACCATAATCTGTTTAGCCCATATCTATACTTCCAACAGCCCCCCTCAAGTTGGAGGGTGATAGAACTCCCAACTTGCGAATATGTAGATGGTGAGAAGGTCCACACAGGGGTTTAGTGAAGACACCTGCGAGCTGAGAAGCACTGGAGGTGTGAGACAGACTGATCAACCCATCATCGAGCTTGGTTCGAACGAAATGGCAATCCAACTCGATGTGTTTGGTCCTTTCATGAAACACCGGATTGCGGGCAATATGAATGGCAGAAATATTATCACACAGGAGTGGAACAGGAGTAACAAAAGAAACTCCAAGGTCATATAGGAGCCTGCATACCCAAGTAACTTCAGCCACTGCTTTACTCATTGACCAGTACTCAGTCTCAGCTGAAGACAAAGACACAACTGCCTGCTTTTTAGATTTCCAGCCAATAAGGCTGTCAGCAAGAAACAAACAGATACCAGAGACAGATCTCCTGCTGTCAGGACAGGATCCCCAGTCACTGTCACAATAAGCTCGCAATGATAGATCAGGAGAGTTGGAGAAAAGTAGGCCAAAATCAGAAGTGCCTTTGAGATATCTTAATAGATGCAAGGCTGTCTTCATATGAAGAAGGTGAGGATGCTGCATGAATTGACTTAAATGTTGCACAACGAAACTAAGATCAGGCCTAGTATGAGTGAGAAAATTAAGCTTGCCAATGAGACTTCTATACGTTTCAGGAGTAGGAAGGGGATTCCCTTCTTTAGCCTTCAGTTTCACATTTAACTCAAGAGTAAAAGTCACAGCAGAACAATCAGATGAGTTAAAAGCTGCTAAAAGATCATGGATAAACTTTCTTTGATGCAAGAGAACCACAGAAGAGGTGTGAAGTACTTCAATCCCTAGAAAGTAATTAAGAGAACCAAGATCTTTGATTTTAAATTGAAGGTCCAAAAAAGATTTGAGGGAAGAAATCTCAGAGGCATCAGTACCAGTTAGGATAATATCATCCACATAGACAATTAGGATGACCATAGAGCTCCCTGAATCCCTGGTGAATAGGGAGTAATCATTAAGAGAATGAACATAGCCCCTAGAATGTAATGCTTGAGACTGCTTGGCATACCATTGTCGGGAAGCTTGCCTAAGCCCATATAAAGACTTTTGAAGCTTGCAAACTAAAGGGGCAGAGGAAGAAGACCCAACAGAAAGACCAGGAGGGAGTTTCATGAAAACTTCCTCATCAAGATCACCATGCAAGAATGCATTGTTGACATAAAGTTGGTACATGGGCCAACCTTGTTTGACAACAACAGCTATTAAAATCTTAACAGTGGACATTTTGACAACAGGGGAGAAAGTCTCATGGAAATCAACACCCTCCACCTGAGTATCACCATGTACAACTAATCTGGCCTTATACCTCTCTACATTCCCATCAGCTTTATACTTTACCTTGTAAACCCATTTGTATCCAATAGGCTTTTTCCCATGGGGCAGCTGAACAATTTCCCAAGTTTTATTAGCCTCCAAGGCCTCAAATTCCTTTCTCATGGCATTTTGCCACTCGGGGACAGATGCTGTCTGTGAGTAGGACTGAGCTTCTGGAATGTGAGTTTGATTAATAGAGAGAGCATCAGAATCAGAACTGGATGTAGGTATAAGGCAGGAAGAATGGCATACAAAATCTTTAAGATGAGTAGGGGGATTATGGACTCTGGAAGATCTTCTCAGAGAAAGTGCAGAAGGAGGAGAGAATGAAGTGGGAGGAGTAGAAGAAAGTGGGGGAAATATATAAGAAGGAGGAGAATGAGAAGGAGAAGGAGTAAGAGATGAAGAAGAAGAAGAAGAAGAAGAAGAAGAAGAAGGTATGGAGGATCAGAATCAAAAGTGGTCGAAGATATAGGAAAAGAGAAGGATGGTAAACTATCAGAAAGGCTAAGGAAGTGAAATATGTGTTCTTTGAAAGTGACATCCCTGGAAATGAAAACTGATTTGTTAGAAAGAGAATATAGTTTGTATCCCTTCTTAGCAAAAGGATATCCTATAAACACACATGGGGTGGATTTAGGATGAAATTTGTTCTTATAAGGTTTAGTATCAGTAGCATAAAAAAGGCACCCAAAAGCTCTAAGGTGGGAATAATTTGGAATAGTTCCAAACAGCAACTCATAAGGGCTTTTCCCAAGAAGTAAAGCAGAAGGAAATCGATTGACTAAGTATGTGGTAGTGAGAATAAAATCTCCCCAGAATTGAATAGGGAGATGAGATTGAAAAAGAAGAGCCCTAACTGTTTCAAGCAAATGCCTGTGCTTTCTCTCCACCACTTCATTTTGTTGTGGAGTGTATGGACAGGAAGTTTGATGAATAATTCCTTTGTTGGAGAAATATTGAGATCCTGCAATACTTGATCCTAATTCAAAGGCATTATCACTTCTAACTGTTTCTACCACATATTGAAACTGAGTCTCAACCATGGCAATGAATCCTTTAAGAAGGTCAAAAGCATTGCTCTTGGCACCCATTAAATGAGTCCAAGTGGCTCTAGTGTAGTCATCAACAATGGTTAGAAAGTACCTAGAACCAGTATAGGTAGGTGTGGAATATGGGCCCCAGGTATCTATGTGAATCAACTAAAATGGTTTAGTAGTTTGGATAGAACTGTCATGGAAGGGCAATCTAGTCTGTCTTGCTAATGGGCATACAGGACAAGTAAAAGACTGTTTAGAAGAAAAATACAACCAATGTTATTGATGTGTTTCATTTTGGAGAAAGGAATATGCCCAAGTCTGTAGTGCCAAACAACATCAGCATTGTTGACTTTATTTGGTACATCAATGGTATTTACAAAAGTTGTATCACGAGTTACAGGAAATGAATCAGAAACATAACTAGAAGCATTAACAGTAGCAGAATTTGAAACATTAACAGAATTTGAAACAGAACTATGTTGGGCAGCACAACTAGCTTGTTGAAAGAGTTTGTAAAGACCATTGTCCAGCCTACCAAGCACCACTGACTTCTTCAGTGAAAGGCCATGTAGAGTGCAAGCAGCCTTGGTAAACTGTACAATATCAACATCATGGCAAAGAAATTTATGAACACTAATGAGATTATATTGAAAACTAGGTATGTAAAGCATATTGTGAAGAATAAGGTCAGGGAATAAGACTACAGAGCCAATATTGGTAACTTTGACTTTATAGCCATTAGGAAGGGAAACTAGGTAAGGAACATGAAGAGTTTGTATATTAAAGAGTATACTTTTAACAGAGGTCATGTGATCAGATGCTCCTGAATCTATTATCCAAACTATCTCATCTACTCTACTCATCATACAGGCTCTATAAGACACACCCTTTTGGGTAGGCAACATACCAGCAAAGTTGGCAGACCCCATGAGGTTGGAACCAGGAAGGGAAGTAGTGATTTGGGCTTGCTGTTGAAGTAACATCATCAGTTGGGAATATTGGTCCTTGGTAATGCCAGGCACTGCTAGAAGGACTCTGAAACTGAGAGACAGAATCACCATACTCCATATTAGGAATACCATAGTTGGATTCAACCTCAACATGAGCAACTGATCTTTTAGGTCCTAGAGTCTTTGCAGGTCTGAAATTAAGGGGAAAGCCATGGAGTTTATAACACCTGTCAATACTGTGACCAGGTTTTTTGCAATACTTGCATACCCCAGGACCCCTAGCAGACTCAAAGGAGACTTTAGAAGAAAAATTAGGCTTTGGCACAACAACATTAGGATCTGATGGAAAATTTAATACACCAGCATTGAAAGAAGCAGAGTTAGAGGGAAACTGAGTCCAAGCAGATACCTGCCTCTGCTTTCATCATACAAAAGAATACTATAGACTGTACCAACAGAAGGAAGGGGTTTCATCATCAAAATATTACTCCTGGTTTGAACATAAATGTCATTTAGACCCATGAGAAACTGATTAGCTCTTTGTTCCTCATCTTCAACTGATTTGGCTCCACAAGTACAAACCCTAGCCCTACCAGCTGATATGGAGGCAATTTCATCCCACAACTGTTTTATTTTATTGAAATAAGACGATATATCAAGTGAACCTTGAGAAATATGGGCTAGTTCCTTTTTTAACTCAAAGACCCTGGCACCATCAGCCTTACCATATCTTTCTTCTAATTCATACCATATATCCTTAGCAAATTCAGAATATTCTACACTTCGAGCAATGTCTTTAGAGAAAGAGTTTATTAACCAAGATATCACAAGATCATTGCACCTTTGCCACTGTCTGGCTAAGGGTGACCCATCAGGAGGTCTCGTACTTGTACCAGTTATAAAATCAGTTTTATTTCTAATAAACAAAGCAACTAAACAGTACGTCTCCAGCTACCATAACAAGTTCCATCAAAAAGAGTAGAAACAAGAGAAGCCCCAAGTACATCGGAGGGGTGAACATATAAAGGATGACAGGATGAGTATAATCATCCTCATGAAATAAAGTACGTGAACCAGCGGAAGATGCAGTAGGATCAGTATTACCATTTTCCATAACAACTAACAAAACAACAATAGCAGCAAATATATCACCGGTGTAGGGAATATAGAATGATTATACCAGCCTCTTACGCAACCGGAAAGAGAACGGCCTTCAACGACAAAGAAAATAGGGCAGAAAACCCTAGCTCGGAAATAGTATCCTGACGAATCTGTTGAATCTTCATATAAGACAACGGAAAAATCCATCTCGGCAAAAAAAACCCATCGGAAACACAGAACCAACCGAAAAAAAATTCAACGAATAGACGAATACCGTCGAGTTTCAAAAAACTCGATGAAAACCGTCAATGGTAGAATCGATCGGAAGCGGAACACCAGATGAACACGGATCTGCGCTCTGATACCATGTTAATAGACACAACTTTCATAGATTGAACAAGAGAAAAACTAGGGTTGAAAGAGAATACAGAGAGAACTTTTCAGATATTTTGTATTGACCGAAAAATGTAAAGCTAAGAAATGAGTTCTGAAAATCTAAACTTTACATGGGCTGCTCCTTTCTATATATACTTGGCCAAGCTAACATCTAACAAAACTAATGGGCCTCCAATACAATTGGGCCTATGTTGTACAAAAAATAAATAAACCATAATTTGTTTAGCCCATATCTATACTTCCAACAAATACTATATTTTTTATATGCTTGAAAATTTTGTTCAATTATTTTCTTTCAACATTATATATTCCAGAAATTTATTTTTAATTTTTTACTTTTTAAATAAAAGTAATTTATATTATATGCAAGTTCATAATATAGAGTAAAAAGCGAAAGAATTATAATATTAAACGAATATCAAAGAAAATAAAGGTTGATGATTTAGAGGGTAAAATTGGTATTTGGCTATCGAAGATTTGAGAATCTAAATTGAGTAACCTTCTGAGTGTTATAGCAATAATTAAGTGACGTTTCTGTTACAAACAAAAGGAACATGACTTTACTAGATAATCGAGTAGTTGAGTGTTCATTTGAGTTATGGACACAATATACACACACCTTAGTTATTTCGACGAAGACTTAATATCTCATAACTTAAAAGTAGTTTTGTTTATGTCGAGATTTGAACCCAAATTACTATGAGAGCTAAAGACTTAAGGGGTCATTTGGTGGAGGAACAAGTTATCCCGAATTATAATGATGAGATTATAATACGAGGATCAAATAATTACAGAATTATTTAATTAATATATCTTTATTGAAAGATGTTTGGTTCACGGATGAAAAATGGAATAAACGAGGTATAATATAAATATATATTTGGTGTATACTTGATAAGTTGGGAAAAACTTTTATTTTCAATTTTAACCTTGGATTGTTAAAAAGACTTTGGGAAAGAG
Organism: Nicotiana knightiana; assembly: GCA_005239525.1. NCBI lineage: Eukaryota > Viridiplantae > Streptophyta > Magnoliopsida > Solanales > Solanaceae > Nicotiana > Nicotiana knightiana. Next base: position 29,412 of record ML379079.1, on the reverse strand, counting down.
CATTGGATAAGGGCATCTTTATCATTTTAGTGTTTATCCCGGGATCATTTATTATCCACTCTCAATATGGGATAGAATAATACTCAATTTTGAGAGTAATTAATCTCAGGATCGCTAATCCCGATAAATTTCAACTAAATACGGAATAAAATAATTTATAAATTTCTATCCTTATCTCGCGTACCAAATGAACCCTAAGGAATACTTCAAGTAGTGTATCTCTGCCTCACGCACACTTTTTCATAGGCAGTTTGTCCAATACGCCCAAGAACTATGCCACTTTAGTATTATATTATTGACCTATATGGCCTGAAATATTATTATTTCACAATTTCTTTTGAATATTTAACTATAATTTTTATACTATATGGAAGAATCTTATTGACTTTAAGTATTATTATGTACGTCTATTTTGAGATTGAAGTGTAGTCAAAATAATTAATTAGAGCAATCCTAAGGGAATGAAATAAAGGAAATCAAAGTTCAATTCCCAACAAAGACAATATGTTAAAGTGATTTAGCCTTGGCGAACAAAGTCATTTGATACGTGCCACGACTCTTACCATTATCAAAAAAATTAAATGGGGTGAGGGTGGGGGAATATATGTGCAGATCATAATGCAAATTGGGCACAAGAAACAAAGATACAGATGAACAAGCACCCCAAATGCCAGTTTGCTAACCAAAAATTGCAGAAATATGACACTTTTTTGAGTGGTCTTTGACATTTGACTCCCGCTTATCCCATGGGCAAAACTAGCGAAGACGAAAATTCAAGACCATTCACTTCGAGGGCTATTTGTGTACTTCACCCATTTGCCAAAGGGTCTGTAAATTAACATGCCACATTTGACAAGAAACGACTACAAGTATGGAAAATACACTCAACCGGGAGAAAAGCACGTCGAAATTTACACAGCCAAGGGGATTAGGGACATCCATATGACCAACTCAGTTCATGCAAACTATAGAACAATAGAGCATCGTCTCGTCCTCTTTTCGAGTTAACAATAACACAACGAAAAGGAAGGGGAGCGTACACTTCTAGTAAGAACTCAAATAAAATTCCATCTTTTGAGATAGGCTATTGAAATAAATAAACCCATAGTGGAAGAGATTACAAGAACAAGGGTGCAAGTTTCTGCAGCTTAGAGGGGAGAAAATTACAAACTAGCAACAAAAAGAATGATATGTACTTCCAAGAAATAATTTACACAAAAACAAGCGCAACTATGAACCAAGGCAGTCACAGATTTGCAAAACTGCCTTCGTCGTGGATACTTTACACTTGAAATAAACCTATGTTAAAACACAACAGCTTCACTTAACAGAGGGAATGTTGCATGTTTGCTTTGTTGACTATGGTCATAAAGTTATTAACAGATTAGTTTCGACGCTATAGTTCAGCCTGCTTTGACGATTCCAAGTGTGGAGGCAACAGTTTAAGGAAACTCCCGTGAGCAGGTTGAGAGTTGGATGCATCCGAATCCTCACCTACAAACATATGAACACCCGTACTTTAGCATGTTTATACCATTATATGATCCATGCGAGAAAAATAGACAGAAGAATAACAAGAAAGAACACATGAAACAGAGGGACAAGATGCTGTAAAGGTATCACAAACAGAGTCAACAAATAATCAACTCATTTCTTGTAAGCTAACACTAAAATCCACCATTTCTTTTAAAGAAACTACCACCACGAGGAGAACTTCAGAGATAGATTTGTCGTTAGCTCTCCAACCCTTAGAAACTTCACGATCCACGAAAGAAGGATAACAAGAAAGAACACATGAAACAGATACACAAAATGCCGTAAAAGAAAAACCCCGACTGAAGAGTCAATGAATGATCCATTCTTTTTCTTAATGTTCTTTTTTATATCGGAGAACTCGCCTCTGACCCCCACTTTGTGAGGTATCAGCAGATTCGAAACCTCAGAGAGTATTGGCCTCCCCCTATCCTCCTCCCAACTTAAATACCGAACTTTTGTCCACGGCATTTCAAACCACTGATGTACACCTAACCCACACTCTAAGCTATGTCCTTATGGTTGAACCAAAGGCCTGGTAGTGGAAATCAATTCATTTTTCCTCTTTTGCTGATATAATATGATATCCGCTATTTCCTTTTACGGCATTACAAAACATTCAGAAAAACTCTATTTACCTCCAACTCTTAGAAACTTTACGGATGTTTCTCAATATAAAGGATGGTGACGCTCAATCCCAATATAAGTTGCAAGTAGAGCAAGTGAAGACGTGTAACTATTATTTCCATTCCTTGGGTATTGCCTCTCTATTTCTTGGAGCAATGCCAGGAGAAGTAATAATCCAGTCTACAGTAATAATTATGACAACCAGAATAAAAAGAGGGACAGAAATCCTACTGAAAAGTGCCTTCACAGTTGGCCTCTTAGCTTTGTTGCTCTTCTTCTTCAGTTCAGCTGAAAAAAGATATGAGCATTTTAAGACAAATCACAAACTGAAAATTACAAAAGAAACAACATAAACCATTTAATACTCGAAAAACAGAGATTGATAAACAAAGCACAGATAACAGCAGAAATCAAATCATACTTATCCTATATTAGATAAGTTCAAATTGATATCAAAGGGATTAATTATAACTTAATGCAAGGAAAAGCTTAATACCCATTCCAGCAACATCATTATCATTCACAATCTCAAAGTTTTTGTAAGTGTAGCCCATAAAATTGACATCCTTTGAGGAAAGCATCTGTAGCGACAAAAAAAAAGGATCAAGAACAGAGTGAACGGTGAGAGGAATATTACGAGTACATGATGAAGAAGACAATAGAAGTTGATGCATCAATGTAGACACATGAATCACTTATGAGTCCATGACCATAACCGCCAACCAGATTAGCTGATGATATATAGCGAAATGAAACATTTTCCTCTTACTCAATACTGAAACACTTCTATCAGCAAATTACCAAACTAGTTTCCAATAAAGGGGGCAGTATCCTCCCTTTCAACTCTCTCTTACCCTTTATCCTTTACAATGTAGTAATTACATGGATTTTTCAATTTGGAAACAGCAAACACATACCTATATTTAATTACGCTCAACTAAGAGAACTTAACTACCAAAACCCATCCCCTCTTCCAGCATGCTAAATACTGAATAAAGATATATGTATCTGGCTTACTTTCAATTCTGTTAAATTGCCACATGGAAACATAGGTACTTTTATAGGAATTCTAATTTGTCAGCTAGAAATTGCATTTGGATTGATAGTACTCCGAGGAAATGGCTACTCCAGAGAACTAGTTTCCCAAATTCAGGTTCTCCATTGCGTATGTGAAGTGAAGTTAGAATGGAGACCATACAAACCATTCCAATGAGCTGATTATTCAAATACAGAATGACATCATTGAAACAAGCCCTATGAATTATGAAACTTGTAAGCAATAAATCATCCCTATTGACTGATTATTCAAATGCAAAACGACAGAGTTAACATCACTTAAATTAAGCCCCTACGAATTATGACCAATAAAAGAAAGCCCCTAGTTTATTGGTACTAACCTTCCTCCAAGGACCTGATTTTGCTGCTGTTGGAATTTGATTGTCACCCTGCAAACCAGAATTGCAAAGGAAGACATGAGAAACAAGCAGATAAGGATTGCACAAAAGGGTTGCTGTAGCACTGACGGAGAAACCAAGATTGAAAAGGGCAATTTGCACACCTCTTCAAACTTCTCAAAATTCTGAGTATCCAACTCGTCATTAACTTCTGGAATAAATGCAGCTTTCATTTGATAAAGCTTATCCCATTCAACACCTTTGAACCATGGGTGAGCCTGAAAAACAGTTAACGGATTAAACTTGACCAAGTCTAATCCCATTCTAAGTATTTACAGCGAATACGCCAACTACCTTTATTTCACCAGCACCCCTGGTCCCAAGTCTCTGTTCTACATTACACAGGAGTTTACATATGAGATCTTTTGCTTCAGGAGATAGTTTTGCCTCTTCGGGAAATTTAAGATGAGTCCGCCAATTTACTATCTGTAGCAACAAGACAGATTAAAGTGGACTGTCATCAAGAAAGTATCAAAATGGAACATGAAGTTGGATAGCTACAATATTTGATGCAAACATTCCAAGTTTCACCAAAGGTTACATGTTATAATTGATGCAATACTAATATTGATGAAAATAGAAACCGCTTCTAAGACATCTTGGGCACACGTTGCTAACTGCAATAATCATGCGTAGAGAACATGTCCATTTTTTTCTAACCTAACCCACAATACAATGCAGCCTATGTCCCAAGGAAATGGCTGTGCATGTAAACAAGAACACACATGCATCAAGCTCCACTCACTGAATAATGATTGTTGAGTTGTCCCACATCGGTGGGATTTGAGGTCCTTGGTCTCCTTATATGGTCTTGGACAATCCTCACCTCATAAGCTAGCCTTTGGGGTTGAGTTAAGCCCAAGGTCCATTTATCATGGTATCAGAGTCAGGCCCATTCCCAATTATTGTTACCGATGTTGGGCCCCCATTTCTGTTGTCCATGCTCCAGTTTGCAAGCCTGGGCGTGAGGGAGGGTGTTAAGTTGTCCCACGTCAGTGGGATTTGAGATTCTTGATCTCCTTATATGATCTTGGGCAATCCTCACCTCATAAGCTAGTTTTTGAGGTTGAGTTAGGCCCAACGTCCATTTTATCGTTGTAGTTTAAAATTGGTCATGTAGTAAATCCATTTAAAATTTGTTTTATCAAATACTGATATTACGTGCCTAGAAAGATGGCATAAGAATGCATTTAGTCAAAGTTAATCTTAGAAGAAATGCTGATATATTTAGTCAGCAAATACTTTGATGCATGTATAGACCACCTAAATATGATGGAAACAAAAAAGGCTTCCGCCCTGACAGTATGCTATTATGTCTAGTCACTCTGGATAAGCTCAGCAGAGCATAAGTTATGCACAATAAGACTTAAAAGGCATGTGTTCATATACATAATGAAAATTGTTAAACTGTATTACTTCGTCCTTTTCCTTTCCCTAGAAATCAGACACTGAAAGAGTCGATGAATCATAATGATTCGAAGCAAATAGCCGACAAGTGTTGGCCTTCATATTCTTAGTGACTCACTGTGCTCAGCAAACAATTAAATTCCCAGATCTTTAATCAACTTAGATAGAGGCCAAAGAGCAGTCCCGGGAAGCAGTTTAAATTTTTTCGTGGTGCATTGAATTTCCATTAGCAACATAGCCGCTTCAGTCCTAATAATTTTGAAGCAGTTCCAGATGTTTGTGTGTCCCAACCCAGAAAACTACCTGATTGAAACACCAGTAACCTGGACTCTCCAGCATAACCCAAAATATAAGGCCAAATGAAAATAGCTAGGATCATGCATAACTAGACTAAAGGAATTAAATGGACAAAGCTGACAACCAGTGTCCACACGTTAAAAGACTTTTCACCAGGCATAACCAAGGAACAGATTCCCATTCTTACCTTCCTACAGGTGGACATAGGTTCATCGGAATAGAATGGTGGATATCCCACGAGCATTTCATACATGATAGCTCCAAGTGACCACCTGAGAGACACACAGAAATTTAAGAAAATAGAAAAGCTTTTAATTGAAAGAGAGAATATAATACAAAGATACCGACCAATCACATTCACACCCATATCCTTTCTTCAGTAAAACCTCCGGGGCAATGTAGTCAGGTGTCCCAACGGTGGAATAAGCCTGCAGTACTTCACTGTGTTAAATGGTTCCATGTAATCAATACGAGTTTCAGAAAACTAACAATAGGCACTATACTTTCCTAGTCAGAAGCAGGGGTGAGGGAAGAACTCTCACCTTTGTTAGTTTGCAAAATTACTCATTACTCATCCAGGGTTTAAGAAAATGTTGCACTACAATCCATAAGATGTAGACTCCAATTTAGAACGTAGGAAGCAGGAAGTCTAGTCTATGTTTGCATTGGAACACAAGAAAGGAAAGGAATGATCAAGCCTTGAAAGCCTTAAGCTTTATTACTAATTTAGTATTGTTATTATCATAGCTGCAGTCACTGTAATGACTTCGATAAGCATAGGCATTACAGTATCCAAGAACACTCTAGCTATTTGCTCCAGACTTTGGGTGGGGGTTGGGAGGGGCAGAGATAATGGATAGGAATAGAGCATATCTCACTCTTATGATCAAACATGGTATAGAAAGGAAACTTCCGTAATCACATCATTAAACCCAAGTGACAGAAATATAGGCAAAGAGCTCCGACCAAGAGAAGTGATGATAGAGGATTAAGACAAAAGAGAAAGAGAAAGAGATCAGAGGAAGTCAGTACTGAAAGTAGGAGTAGCATATATACCAGCAAAAGGGGGGGTAGGAGGTAAGGAGAAGAGAGGATGACAGTACTGGTGTAGTACATTGGATTTGGGTCACTTTTATTGCAAGACTTGTACTCCTCCATAGCAAATTTAAGAGGCAAATAAGCATTAGTTTACCGTGTAATAGTTTCCAGGACCTGAAGGGGTACATAAAAAATTTCCAGATGCCCCTCACGAAGACATCCTTTGCACCAAATGTGATATCTAAGGAAAGGAGCTTTTCCTCTAACTTGTGCTAAATAAAAGTTAAAAGGTTCATTAATCATGGATGTAATAAGGACTTACAAGCATCCTCCTATTCTTCTGCCAATGCAACAGTTGCTCCTGTTGAGTGCGCCTTGGAGGGGCTGGGCGTCCATCACTTTGAAGAGCACCACTTAACTTACTTGCCGCTGTGAAATCCTTTTCCTGAAGATTACTGCAGTCCAGTGGTTTACATAATCCAAAATCTGATAACTTCATGTGCCCATTTCTATCAAGTAGTAAGTTATCCGGCTTGATATCTCTGCAAATTTTGGATAGATGAGTTATTCCTCCTGATTAGAGAACAATGGAGTAAGGAAGGAAAGAAGAACACTGTGATTGGTCATGGCAATCACATCACACAGAAACAGAATTTTGTACCCACCTGTGGATATAATTGTGTTTATGGATAGATTCTATAGCAAGGACCGTCTCCCCTACATAAAACCTGGCCTCGTCTTCTGTTAAAGTATCTTTGCGCATCAGCAAAGTCATCATATCTCCACCAGGAAGATATTCCATTATAAGATAAAGATACTCCTCATCTTGGAAAGAGCAATATAGCTTAACAATGCAATTGCTGTCAACTTCAGCAAGCAGATTCCTTTCTGCTTTAACATGTTCAACCTAACAAAAAATATTTGATAAGCAGAAATTAGCATGCAAGTGCAACACAAACAAATCACCACGTAACTATCGAGACAGTTCTATGTGTTCTTTACCTGGCCTCTACGAAGCATTTCTGATTTCTTAAGCTTTTTCATGGCGTAGACATGACCAGTTGTCTTCTCCTTACATATTCTAACCTGAAGCAAGACAAAACAAGTTACAAGGTCAAAAGGAATATAATCTCAAATGTTATTCATATTCCGACTCGGGGGTGTGAGTGTGTGTCTGTGTGTGTGTGTGTGAGAGAGAGAGAGAGAGAGAGGAGGCGGTCTATGAGTGAAGATTAACTGATTATATTGTTTCTCAATTAAAGCTCAAAAGCTTTCCACCATGAAGAAAAGTGTACCCCGCCAAGAGTAAAAGAACTCATAACAGTTCACTAGGAAAAAAGTTCCAATTTCCAACTATCTGAGTTAGAATGTATGATGTAGAAAACAACCATGAAAATGTTTCAGCCCAAGGACACAATGCCCCCTTTTTCTACCATACCTCTATTTTTATTAGTTTTATTTCTCCCAAAGGATGCTTGAACCCCGAGGGTAAAAGATACAAGCTTGATAAGTAGAATTGAAAAGAAATAAGAAAGAATTTTAAAAGATTTCCAATCATAGTTCTCTTTGCCTGTTATGCTGGTCGGATATAAAATAGGAGAAAGGATGTATGTATGCGGTAAGGGATAAAGAAAGAGACCTCGCCAAATGCACCCTTTCCTATCATTGTCAAAGGCTCAAAATCGTCAGCACCCATTTTATGCCTTTGACGGCGCATAAATTCTGTCTCCTTTTTCTCAAGGTACTTCAGTAAATTGTTCTGCTCTTCCTCAGAAACCTCAGCATCAGCTAATTTTTTTTCAAGCATATTGCGCCTGCAACAAAGAAAACAATGATTATTCTTTAAGAGAAATTGATTTTGTATGCACCATTCATTTAAAGCACAACGAACATGGAAAAGATAAAAGTAATGGTGATAGCACAGAGAGCACATCTATTAACTAATAAGAGACACATATCATATAAAGGAGGATTACCATAAACTTAAGATTTACATTGATGGCCTTAGAAAACTTCAAAAAGACTTGAGACAAGTAATTTTCCAAAAGAATGAAGGGTGACACAACATTGTTTAACTTATCCAGAGAAATTCTATAATCAAGTCTTAAGACATGTCACCGCAAAAACATGCTTATAAACTCTACAATTGAAAGTAATGGGTCAAATAGAGCAAATGTTGGTTGGCTGAGTTACGAATATGGAGAGGTTCTAAAAACACTAAATCAGCTTTGTAAAAGAGATTAAGGAAGCATTGAATGTAAGGCTTTGTTTGGCTAGCCTATGAGTATGAAGTTAGTGAGGTAAAGGCATGATTTGTATATCAGCAGATTCACCAACTACCAAAAGGTTTCTAAAAGCACTTGACCTACTTAATAAAAGAGATCATAATGGAAGAAAGAAAACTGAGCACAAAAATTAATCAGTAATATAAGGACTGTAATTAATTGATAATTAAACAAACTCCTCACTGTATACTACTAGCTACTTTGGATTTTCATACACATGCATATCATACTGCAGATTATCAGGGACAAGAAATAAGTAGCAGAAACTGTTAACTCTAGTTTCTGTCTTCTTTGGCCATGATTAAAGCTAGATCTTTGCTAAAGGCCATCAGCACTAACATCGTAAGTTTTATATTTGCAGTTTCAGTGCTCTATTTTCATACATTACATAAATCTAAGTGGATACATACTAGAGGTTAAATCCACATTAATCAAGGAAGACCAACAAAAGAATGGAAATGTCACGACAAAATTAATGAATCAACTCCACGTGCCAGGATGAGGCTGTATGACTTGTTCAGGAAAGAGTACAGAGTTCCCTCTATGTCTTTTTTATTCAATCAAGTTGTCAAAACAGACCAAATCAGCGTTCCCTCCATGAAATGACATCCATTTTAACTATTCCGTTCTGAAGTTATTGCTAACAGCATAATCAACGGAAAACTACATTAAAACCTTTTGGGATGGGATAATAGATTCAAGGATGATCACGAGAAGAGACGAAAAAAGAGTCTTTGCATAGATGTCTAAGCATTCCAAAGATTGTTAGAATTGCAAGACTCCTGAAATCTGATATAACTAAGATTCTAATTGTTGCATACTGGTAGCCGCAGCAAATAAAAGTCAGACCAATGATCAAATGAACTTTTGCAAGGACATGCATCTAGGAATGACCAGTACTAATTCACAGTCATCCTATGGAAAAATGAGAAGTAACATACCGCTCTCTACGCTCCTGTAAGCTCTTCATTTGTTCTTTGTAGTGCTTTTCTATGTACTGCTTGGCAGCTGCAGCTTTCTGTTTAGTGGCAGTTGAAGGTGTTTCCTCATGTGATGACAATTTTGACCCTTCTTTCCCATTACTAGTAGTAGTTTCCTGCTTCTTCAGAGGCTTGGGCTTATCTTTTTTGCCAAGCTTACTGAACCATCGTTTCGCAGTCTCCATCAACTTACTAAAAATTGGAAGCAATAATCACAAAGAAGTCTGCAATTGCAAATTTGTCTTCCTTCGACAAGAAATGGATTGTAGGCCAAGCTTCAAAGCACCACAAGGAACAAATTCAATGCTCTGCAAAAAGAAGTCAATCAAGAATTGAAGCCTTGTATTTGCACAGAGCAACTAACCATTACAGGCAACTGAAACTCTGTCAAAATCTGACAATCTCAGCATTCTCAATTTGCTCGATTTTTTTTAACTTAAGGTTAGTAAAATAATACACTATACGTAATAATCACAGTTGGAGTAAATCTCATACACTGCTCACCAGTACTAAATTAACAATAGATAAATAAGTGATAATAGGACTTATTCCATGAATAAAGAAAACAAAAAAGTTATAAAAGTGGACTTCAATTTTCAAATAAACACACAGTAAATCTAGAACTTAAAAATTGCTTCTTCAGAAAACAGATCCTGTATGTATCATCAAATAAAGAGAATCCATATCTACATATAATATCAATTTAAATGCAATAAAAGAACAGGTAATTGTTCAATCGTGTCAAAATTCAGAAGAAGAAAAATACCAAGAAAATTGATAATTTAACACCCCATAATACAGAAAGCTTTTAAAAAAAGTAAATTTCAAGTTTATATAAAAGAAAGCAACTTTCTTGACAAAAATTCAACAAGAAAGATTCAAACTTTACCTCAAAAATGCTTCAAAATGAGTAAATTCTGGTAGCTCTGTACCAAATCAACAAGACCCAGAAAGGAAAAAATGAGTATTTTTGTAACAAGTGAATCAGATAGTTGAGTTGTGGGATATAATACAGTTGAATTGTTAAAAAAGGGAAAGAAAGAAAACCCTAAAGAGGGAAACTGAAAAAAAAACAAAAGGGGAAAGAGATATTTGTGTTAGTTGAAGAAGAAGAATGAAGAGTTGTGTGGGAGTGGGGATGACCACTTTGTGTTGTGCTTTGGTGGCATCAATTCACCATAGACACACACACACTGTGTGTGAGAGAAAAAGCATTGTTTCCTTTTTTTTTCTTGAGTAATTGATTGAAGGTTGAATTATAATCAACTTTGAGTTTTGAGAATTCTTTAATGTGCTTTGCCTGGAGCAAAAAAATTTTTTTTTTTTCTAAAAGTATATTTTTTAAATTAAGGTATTTGGCTAAGTTTTGAAAAGGAAAAAGATATTTTTGAGTAGAAGCATAAGTAATTTTTGAGAAGTAGAAAAAAAATAATTTCTTTCCAAAAATAATTTTGAAAAAAATATAATTAGAAGCAAGAAGCTTGATCAAACACTGATTGTTATTTAAAATTACTTTTTAAATTAATTAATCGAAAACAAACCGATTCTCACCAAAAGTATTTTTTTTTAAATTACTTTTCAAAATAAGTTAGATTTTTAAAATTGAGCCAAACATGCTTATTAGTGAACTCTAATACTTGACATCGAGTGGAAAATCCAAAAAGAGATTGAAAAACAACAAGTATCTTTTGTTTAAGAAATAAAAAATTAAATACTGATTTTTTGTAATTTTAGCCTTTTCTTTTCCGTTTTTTTCTTTACTGTTTTTTTTTTTAATTTTTCTTTTATTGACTTAGTAAATAATACAATGCCCTTTGCATTTTACTTTCAAAATAGCAGGTGTTTGATATATCGCGAGAATTTGACGAGTAAAAATGAAGTTCAACTGTTCAAGTCCTCTGAAATACGTACGATAGTAAAGATGTCTAAAAAACCAATATGTCAAAAACTTAATATGTGAAAAATTAAGGTATCTTAATTTTACTTAAGTTTAATTATGTATAACTATAATATATAAATATATATAATAAATAAAAATGCTTATATTTTAATATATAAATTATAATACATGAATTGTTAATTGTTATGTAATTTTAATAGCGTTAAAAAATTTTATTCTCATATTACTGATATACGTATTCCTTATTTTGTATTGAAAATACATCACTTCTCGTATAGAGTATACAATATCAATCATATATCCTTTGATTTGCACTCTTAACTTCGCATGAGTATTTCATATTAAAACCGCACATTACATACAAATATTGACTTTTATACTGAGATTCAATGGATCCCTAATATTCCTAGTCTCCGAAATCAATTTATTAGATCTTTAAAAAGTGATGAAGTTGACTTAACCATTCGTGATATTAGGAAAACTAACAACGAGTGGGACCTCAGTAAATTATCGTTTGACATTCCGGACTTGATCAAAAATAGCATCTTGTCCCTAAGCACAAAAAGAAATATCCATAACCACAACCCTATCATCTGGAGTCTTAGTCCAAGTGGAATGTTCTCCACAACCTCTACATATAACTTAATAGAGGATACTACCCCCTACCGACTCTTTCAAATGGATCTGGGACCTTATGTGCCCTAATAAAATTAAATTTTTAATCTGAAAATTAAACCATAACAGGCTGCCCACAAGAAGCTACCTAGCACATATTGGTATTAACATAAATCCAAATTGCCCAATCTGTAAAAATGATATAGAGTCCATCACCCACATATTCTGGGAATGCACCATAGCAAAGGCTTTATGGAAGGATTTGGGAGTGAACACAAACATCCAGCTTACCACCGCAAACTGGCTGGACCATATTTGAAGGCTTGGCCTGTCACATATAAATGATTATCTAAATTGGGATAACACCTTCCGTTTTATATTATGGTCTATTTGGATCAACAGAAATCACAACAACCAAAACAACACTAGTACATTGATTAACAAAAAGAAGGCACTAAACCTTGCACTGGAATATTTTTTTATGACTTCAAAATTACATGTATATAACAAAAAAATAAATATCAAATTAGGTTGGCAACCTCCACCTAAAGGGTGACTAAAAATTAAATTGATGGTGCATTCACAAAGGACTATCTACAAGGAGATATCAGTGGAATCATTAGGAACTACACTGGTACATGGATGACAGGATATAACATGAAACTATATGCAACCTCATCGACCTAGGTGGAACTTCTTGCTCTCCGGCAGGCTCTACACATGATCAACAGGGACAATTTATTTCCAATCGAAGTCGAAACTGACGCAACTGAGGTAATACGCTTCCTTCAAGATAAATATCCTAACTACAACTTTATGAATGCAGGTGGTTAATGGACAAGACATCCAAGCAAGGGAAAATCAAAATGAAGCATAGCTTTCGTGAAGGAAACATGGTGGCTCACCACTTAGCAAAGTTAGCTCTAATGGAGACTAGTTATGGTAGAATAAATGTAGTAGGCTTACCTCCTGACCTTGTCAAAACTGCCTACAACAAGGATCAGGAGGGATATATGTATTCCAGAACTTGCTCAACAAACCAGTGCGAACAACTAGCAGCACTGGGTAATGAAAATGCCTTGCATAACATTATTTTGGCTAATAGCAATGTATGTACAAAATAATTATGGGTGCATAACCCTAACTAAATGTTTCTAATAAAATATCGTATTTTATCAACAACAAAAAAAATCCTTTGTCTCTCAAACCAAAGTACCAAACAACCATTAGCATTTATGTTGGACTAAGTTCTTCTTAATTTTGCAATATTAGGATTATTGTCTAAACTTCAGTAAAAAAATCAAACATTTCAAAACTTTCCATTTAATCTACAGCAACAAAAATATCAAATAAGGCAGCTCATAATTGTATGGGTCAAAATCTTATCAAAAAACGTTTATCTAAGAAAGAATGATCAGGAGTCGAGTAAGTCGAAGTTACACGTATGAAGCAATACATTGGCGAGTGGCTCGGCTATGGTTGAGGTCGAACATTCAGGAGGACCGCACGGCGAAGTAGACAATTAGATGTCTCGGAGGGTTAATCTAAAGTATGAAAAAAAAGACTTAGGCATTCTCGTTAAAGACCGCTGGGTAAATGAAAGTGTCTTGTAAAAATACTAGGAGGAAGAGTAAAGTAGAGGGAGGACCAGTTCACAAACACACACTTCATTCCTAGGGAACAAAGCTCAGGACCTCAGGTCCTGCATTACGAGAGAAAAAGAACCCAGAACCTTGGTGTCCCTCTGTAAATCAATTTTATTGAGTAAATGAAGATCTATCTCGCCCACGAATTGGTGAACCCTTCCTTTCATTTACTTTCCATTACTATTTGATATTATTGAAGTTACTATCTTTTCTTGTGTCACGGAACTTAATCGAGACTGCAACCGATTTTTAGGCTCAACCATGTTAGCGTATTCCCGCTTATGATCTTTGATCTAGAGTTAATTATTTCCAGCTAGGATTGACCCTCTACCTCGTTATCTAGATAAGTTTAACAAAAGGACTCAAAACTTTTTGGTCAAATAATCTGGCACCGTCTGTGGGGATTTTCTAGCCAAAGTCTTAGTTTCCTCTAGATCCAAATGCGGTCCTAGTTTTATTTCCCTTTCGTTGAAGTTTCATCATTTCATTACGCACACAGACTTGAGAAACTTAAAGGTAAGCCCTTGAAACCGTCAAACCAACCAAGAATAGATCCTTGCATAAAATCAGAGTTATGTTTGATTTATATATGAAAGCTACGCTGCGTCGTAGTAGCAGTTTGGTGCATTTTGAGCGCAAGCCGTTAGAGTAGGACTACGACCATAACGCACCGAGCGCGTCCGCAACCCTATCGCCATATTAACGCTAGATACCATTTATACCTTACCATACTGCCTTCTCTCTTACAATGTGGAATCATGCCTGTTATATAATTATCTGAAATGATAAATGTGCCCTGCATGTATGTTTGTGGTATGACTTATGTTTCTGTTGTCTTTGTGCGCCCGGGACTGGGTCGAACTGGGAGTCGAACTCGAGATCCTAACGGGCGAAGTGAGTCGTCAGTCCATGAGGTGCCCAGGCTCGACTAATGACGAGGCTAAGCGCAAATTTGGGATCAGATTTAAAACTAGCGTCAGAGTATTGAACAAACGAGTCGCTCTGCAGCGCGATTTCCAGGTCGTTACCAGTCAAGTCAAGGGACTTTCCAGGTCTAAGGAGCGGAGACAACAAATACCAATCCAAAGACCCACAAGACGTCACCCGAGTTCGATGAATGTCAGCTCGCCCAAATCCCTCACGCACAGAGCGTTGAGATAAGCGACCTCACCAAACCGATAGCAACCACAAAGCAGAGACAGAGAAGGGAACGTGGTCGCTCCCCTCTGCTCGTCAACCAACCAGACAAGGTAACAAATGATTCTATTTGTTTCTAACTTGTTTTTTTTTAAAGCGGAATAGAAACAGGGGCGTTCTTCCAACAACGAGAGGTAGACGACATACATATTTTAAGTTTCTTTCTTCTCCACGAAAATGCTCCGGCCCTTTCGAAAAATGGCACATCAGGAAAATGCTCCACGTCATATCATCCTGCAGATAACGGGCAAACAATTTAGAATAAGTGGACACCATAAAGAAAAAGTCCATGTAGACTGGGACTGGGTTGCCAGTCCGAAAAACGTGCAAATCTCTCCAACACGCGCAGAACATAAGTGCGCAAAACTCACCCACGTACTCGCCAAAACGGCACTGCGCTTACACAACCAGCTAAATTCGACGAGTTACATTTGAATCTCGCTCGAACTAACTAAGGATTAGGATGTTTCGAAGCCTAAGTGAAGAGTTCATCGCACGGCCCATCAACTACCTCTCCAAGCCGATCAATAAAGGGACCATATAGGATGGGACTTCTCGAATGTGTGTACGAACTGCGCAGAAGCATGTAAACATTCTTCAATGAATGAATAAGCGGAGTAACGTACGGTATTGTCACGCAACTCCACCAAGTTCACACCACACCAAAGTAGGATACAATCATTCGATCTCACTCGAATTTACAACAAGTTAAATTCGACCTCGTTCGAATTCACCCCATGTGGCCCCCGACCATCACCAATTACAAGAGTCAAAATTTGACCTACATCGAATTACAAGTCAAAATTCGACCTCGCTGGAATTACAAGTCAAAAATTGACCTCGCTCGAATCACAAGTCAAAATTTGGCCTCGCTCGAATCACAAGTCAAAATTCGACCTCGCTCGAATCACAAGTCAAAATTTGACCTCGCTCGAATCACAAGTCAAAATTCGACCTCGCTCGAATCACAAGTCAAAATCGACCTCGTTCGAATTTGTAGCAAGTTAAATTCAACCTCGCTCGAGTTTGCAACTGAAAGTCGGTGACTTACTGCGAGAAAAGCCAAAAGATTAAAAAAAATAAAGGGAAAGGACAAAGACGTATGACAAAGTACAAATCAATTGCTCCATCCAAATGAGATATAGCACATTACAAAAGGCAAAAATCCTCCCCCCCCCCCACAAAAAAACATGCAACAACAACGAAGAAAAGAATAAAAAACTAAGCACAAAGGCTTCACTTAGCACTACCTCTATCCACGCCATCACCCATCTCCCCGCTTGGTTCAGCGGCTTCACCTACACCGTCGCCCTCTCCATCAACACTTTCATCATCAAAAGTAAGCCTATCTTCGGCCCTAGCATCTTCACCAGCCTCCTGTGTCGCAGGGTCATAGCCGCATGCAAGACGGGCCTCGCGTGATTTAGCACGAACACTTTCAAAAGTGGCTTCAGGAATACTCCCCACTGTCGAAAAGCCCTTATATATATCCCGTTGAGCCTCAGTATGGATCCACATCTCGTACAAATGGCGAGGAACGGCAGCAGAGGCAGATGCTTGAGGAGCTTGAGCCAACAACCATGCCTTTTTAGCCTCGAGAGCCACAACTTTATCGCACAGGTTCTAGACATCTCTCTCAAGCCCACTGATTCGCTCCTCGAGCCGCACCTCCCTCAGTGCGTCCATTTCCATCTCAGTTGCTCGCTCAGACCTTAGAATGCGGATAGTATCTTCCAGTGTCGCTGCCCTCACCAAAGCTGACACTCGGGCTCCCTAGGTCCTCTCCAACTCAGTCACCTCCCTTTCCACCTCAGTCGCCTTCTCTGACAACTCGACACTTAGACTGACGACACTAGCGACACTTTGGTCAAGCTCCACTCGCAAGGCCACCACCTTCGCCTGAAGATCAACACACTCGGTCGAAACCCCCTTACCCACCTCAACATCTTCCTTTTTGGCCCTAAGCAACCCTCGAGCTCGCTGCATCTGCCAATAGACCGCATCAGGTCCTCATCCTTCCGCTCTAACTCCTCCCTAGGGGATTGCTGATTGCCGCCCGCCCTGAGCTGCGCATGCATCTCGCGACACTTGTCATAGTACCAGCGGTACGTTGAAGCCATTTTCTAAAAAGCAACATCCCGTTTCTCCTCCGACGGGCACTCTCAGTCTCTAAGATAAAAGTCCGAAGAGGAAAAAGGTAAGAAGAAGAAAGGTTCAGCAAAAGTGGAAGGCATAAAACAAAGAAAACAATAAAGAACTCACCCTCAAAGCCATCCCGGCTACTCATTGTGACAGGCCAGCATCGCTGATCTCATGAAGGGACCTGCTTTCGGCAGTAGAACAAAGAAGGGCGAATTACGGCACCAAGCCCACCGTATCTTGCAACAAATCGTAATCCGAAGGAATCTAGATCACGCGGGAGGAATCGTCCACTCTCACCTTGACCCGGGTGAACCCTTCCTCAAACATTCTCATGTCATCAGGATCAATATCTGAACAGGATGCATAGTCGTCTATGATCACACCCTTCGCTCTCTCATTGGTCGAAGAGGGAGCACGTGCCTGCTGAGAAGTCGATGGACCATTAGGAATGACCGCAGCGGCCCCCAAACTCTGCCCTGCTACCACGGTGGTCTCCTCCACACCCGAGGCAGGCACCATCTCCACGCCCGAGGGGGATACGGATTCCACGCCCAAACTAGCATCACCGTCAGGTTCGGACACTGCTAACACGGGATCGCCCCTCGAAGTCCCCTCAATCCCGGTCACCCCCTCAGACATTATCCTCCACCTTTTTTAACGGAGCCTCTTCGCTATCACCCTGAGACGACTCGTCCGCCAAATGAACTATGGGGACCAGAGACTCCACCAGAGGAGCGACCTCCAAACGGTCGAGTTCGGGCATAGCCGTAATCTGTAAAGTAGCAGGAGCTTGAATGCTCTCACTTGAAGCTACTATTGGTGCAGGCCCGACCGAGGAACTCGACTAACGGAAAGCAGAAATGGGAGCCCTCTCTCTCCACACTCCCCTCCGACCTGCCAATAAGAGAATCTTAACTCAAAGAGGATATAAGAAGGAAGGAAATACCGAGGGCAGACCAAAATGGCTAAGGGCAAGACAAGATGACTCACCGGCGGAAGGCCTGCACCCGAACCCCTTATAGAACAACGACCATTCGCGAATCCCCATCGTATGGGGCAAAACCTGGCTCACCCACTCGCGGATGTCAGCAACTAGTGGGGGAGGTTCTTTCTTGGCTGCAAAATAAAAGAAAAGAAAAGGAAACAAGAGAGAAAATAAGAACGATCAGATCACCGGAAGGGGGAAATGAACATCCATTTTTAAAAGAAAAGCTTAAACATACGGGCATAGTTCCACTCCTCAGGAAACTCGTTAGGGTTCGACACCACGTGCTTCGTCCTCACATAGAAGAAGTTCTATCAAAAGCGACGATTGGTTTTATCATCCATCTTCACAACCTAGCATTTGGTCCCCCGGTGACGAAGATGTATCATCGTACCCCTATGAAAACTTGGAACGAAGAGGTAAAGCAGGTGACAGAGAGAAATCCCCCGACCGGCCAGTTCCACGTATTTGTTGAGCATGAGGAAGAGCTTGTACATGTACAGGGAGAGCTAGGTCAGGCGCACCTCATAGTAGCAGCAAAAGTCCTCTGCCAAGTAAGGAAGAGAAAGTGTGTACCTGATGACGAACGGGTACGCATAAAATGCACAATACCCTGGCCGGTGTATTTGCACGACGTTGCTACCCACCGGAATAAGTTCGACATGGTCAGGAATCCTCCACTTAGCCTTAAGCACTGCAAGCGCCGCGACATCTATTTTGAAAATGACGAGTTCAATCTCGTCGTCGGGTAAGTTCTTGAAATCGGTCCTGGTCTTCCCCGAACGTGGAACTATATCATCCACGGTGGGAAAATTCTCATCTTCTGCTATGATTGCCCCTTCTTCGTGAGACAGTGTACCAATTTCCGGCCCAAGGGCACCTACAGCTCTATCTAAGTCAGAGATGCACTAGCCATCTTTTCTTTGGTTGCTGGATTGAGAATGCCAAGGAGAAGAGGGTAGCAACGATAAGAAATTTTAACAAAAAAGAGGGGGAGATATAAGAATCTGGAGAAGGAGCAGAAAAGGTCTGGAATTTTTCAAACGATTGGGAAACGCAGCACCCAAACGAGAAATTCTCCCCTATTTATAAGAATACATGCACCCTGAACGGGAAACCCAAACGCCACCACATTAACTCCAAAACGGAAGAGGCACAGGAAACGACGTAACGTATAGGGAACGTGCGCCATGATGATGCATAACGAATTAATGTCATTTCAAACTAACGTAACGGTCTGGTACGGCTCTCGAAGCGTCACATCGTCACCTCGCCATGAAGTATTCTCCCCTCGACCAAGATGCTCAGATTTCTCGACTCTCAAACTGGCGAGGTCCGCCCATCGAGCTCGTCCAAAGGCGACCCCCACATGCGGAGGGACTAACTGTATGGGTCAAAATCTAATTAAAAGAAGTTTATCTAAGAAGGAACGACCATGGGTCGAGTAAGCCAAAGTTACGCGTATGAAGCAATACATCAACGAGTGGCTCGGCTATGTTCGAGGTCGAACATTCAGGAGGACAGCACGGCGAAGTAGACACTTAGATGTCTCAGAAGGTTAATCTAAAGTATAAAAAAAGACTTAGGCATTATGGTTAAGGACCACTAGGTAAATGAAAGTGTCTTGTAAAATACTAGGAGGGAGAGTAAAGTAGAGGGAGGACCAGTTCACAACCACACACTTCATTCCTAGGGAATAAAGCTCAGGACCTCAGGTCCTGCATTATGAGGGAAAAAGAACCCAGAACCTTGGTGCCCTCCTGTAAATCAACTGTACTGAGTAAATGAAGATCTGTCTCGCCCACAGATTGGTGAACCCTTTCTTTCATTTACTTTCCATTACTATTTGATATTATTGAAGTTACTATCTTTTCTTGTATCACGGAACTTAATCGAGACTGCAACCGATTTTTAGGCTCAACCATGTTAGCATATTCCCGCTTATGATCTTTGATCTAAAGTTAATTATTTTCGGCTAGGATTGACCCTCTACCTCGTTATTTAGATGAGTTTAACAGAAGGACTCAACACTTTTAGGTCAAACAGCAATGTACCAAAAAATGTAGCTCAATGTTTACTAGCTTACTTGAGATATTTGACATTCTGAATTTACTTTCAATTAATTCAAGGCTATATGATGGATCATGAAGTAGTAAATACTTATTTATCCTTAAGTATAAGTCTGAGTTTCGAACTCTAGGAGGGACGGATGCAAATGGGTGGAAGCGGTGTCATCTGATACCGCCGAAAAAAAATACTAAATGTTTATACTAATATTCTGTAAAAACGAGGCAATATATAGCAATGCCATTGCTTCTTGGCAAAGAGTATTTATTGATCCACTAGTCAAGCTCATATTTGGGGTTGTATAGGTCGTAGGTTCAAGGACCTACATATTCGAGTTTTTGAACATCTTTGAGCCGACATTTTTATTAAAAATTGAGACTAAATAAAATTGAACATATAATTCTATTTGCAATAATATTTAACTAAACCATTGGATCAAGGCTTTCGACTTGTAGGAAAAAAATATTAAATTAATAAAATACTTATTTTTATTTATTTATATAAATACAATACCGTTTACAAAAAGTTATGTGTATGTCTCTAAACTCTAGTTATGGAGTCTCTTGTTGTTAGAAAATACTTTACTTTTTAAGTGAGATTTCACCCCCTAACAGGAAACCAAAAACAATGAAAATGTTGACTTCTTGCCTATTAAAATGTTTGACTACACAATTAAGCTGTTAGCAGTTAGCGCCGTCAAGACATTGACTTTAATGGCTTTCGTATCATTTATGACGATAAATTAAAGATAAAGATATTAGGAGCTAAAGAAAATGACAGTAGTGGAAAAAACGCGGTTGGTTGAGCTGGACCATTTAGGTCCCTACTGCAAAAATATTTATTTAAAAAGAAAAAACCGTTGAAGAATAATTGCTTCAATAATTACATACTTATCTATCGTACATGTACATACTACGTACTAGACATTTATGTGAACAGATACATTAAACCAACAATTTAAAAAAAATACCTAATTAATAAAACAATAATACAATCAGATCATTGTATTATGGAAACTACAATTAAATAGGATAATTAATAAGGTAGAATAACGTAGTAATAATAAAGATAATACTCAACAAGGTAAGCAACCAAATAGGATATACAACAAGGTAATCAACCACAGAAAAAGTATTTATATTTATAACTAATAAGATAATAGTGTTTTAACAAAGATTAATGTTGCATTCTCCTTTAAGAGAGAATTGAATTACTAATATGTAAGAAAATAACCACTAATGTTTGCATATGCTATTAAATAGTCGAGGACGTATCCCTTAATGCTTGCATTAGGGTTATTTATGTCATACTTTTTGGGATGTTGCCTTCTCCAAACCTTACGTGAATGTAAGATACCTTGTGCATCGGTGTGTCCTAAGAAAACATGATTTGAATCTTATGTAACATATTTGAATTTCAATAATTTCATTTGAACAATATACATATATGAGTTAAAATGCAAATAGACGAGCTCCATATGTCACAATTCACCTATTGAAATAACCGTCTCGAACCCGTAATTTTTAAGTTATACGAAAAAAACTTTATTGTTGTCACAAGGTCACTTTTATTGCAAATAATACTTCCTCCGGTCCATTTTAAGTGATTTTTTTGGCTCTTTTCACACATATTAAGGAATTTATTTTTTAATATTAATTAATTATATTAATCTTTATTCGCTCATTAAAAATATAATAAATTACTCACAGGCTATTTACTCCAAGAACAACTATAAAAATAAGAAATTAATTACTTTTTGATATTTTTTTTAAAAAAAGATAAAAAATAACTTAAAATGGGCGGGAGGGAGGGGAGTAATAAACAAGAAAAATGATAGTAGTAAAAGGATGGGGGGACAAAAACATTAGATAGCCTTGATGTCCGGCAGAAACATTGGGGCATGATGGACACGTGGAAGCATAATAACAAGATTGGTAGCTGTCGTCCAATTATTTTCCCATATTTGGGCCCTTTGACAAATCTTTGTTTTCCTGCTTTTCTGTTCACAAAACCCTCAAAATTAATTATTGAGACTGTTCCAATACAATTGTCTTTCGAAAATCTCACCTTTTTCGCGGTAAATTTAAAAAATAGTAATTAAAAAAAATAGTAATTTCAAATTAATTAAATTTAATTAGTTTTTATGTAAAGATAAATTTGAACGAAAACACGGTTTAAAATTCGAAAAATATTATAACATAATATACTAGGGTTCGAATTTTTTACATGTGAACTTCCAGCATAATATACTGGAGTTTCAACATAATATAGTGATCCAGCATAATATGCTGGAAGTTCATACTTTTTCCAGCATATTATGCTGGAAGTTCATACACAGGTGCACCAATCTATCTCTAGTACATTATGCTGGAACTTTTCGTGTTGCAGCAAAATAGTGGCAATTTTTTAATGACTTTGCAAACATTGATTTTTTTCAATTATTCAGTCCGAAAACTGACCAGCCCGTGCTATTTTGATCTTTCCCGTTTATGTCTTCTAGTTGTTAAGGTTAAGGTCTTAAAAATCTGTCTTTATAATTGAACTAGAGCTTTTGATAAACTAATTTCATTTCAAAATATATCTTACATTTAAAAATTAAATCAAAGCACATTTTGTTACTACCTTTTAAAAAAATAAAAGGAAATTACCCTTAGTATACCAATTGGTGGAATGTTAATTAACTAAGACATTTGAAAAGAGAAAATTGAAGGTTTAGACAAATATTTTTATGATAAGATAATTAAACGTGTTTCTAAAGAGGTGAGCAAAAAATCTTAAAAGGCAGATAAATTGGTAGACAAATGATCCAACAACAATTTTATTGCAAATAAAATTATACATAAATTTTCGATATGTGTTTTACTAGCCCTGTGAGACATTTTTCTTATTCTCCCTAGTTTCTTGCCATATTTAATTGCAAAAGAATGAGCTGAGAGTTCTAAAAAAATTATTTTATTTTATTTTATTTATCTTTTTGCAATTCTTGTGTGGTTGAGTCGAATTTGTGAGTACCAATAAGGGAAGCTCTTTTAGTTTTTCTTTCTTTATTGCCTTTTCCAAAAGTTAAAGTGGAGATGGATGCTAGAATAATCAAAAAAGAAACAAATGGGTAAATATCGTTTGAGTTAGGAAACTTTAGAAGAGTTGTCACTTATATCAAGAGGCGCATCCAAAAATTTTATGCCACACACATGCATTATCTTTTTTATTTTTATTTTTTATCAGGGGTCCTTAAAAGCTGTTACTGTTCAAAGTATTAAGTTATTTATATAATTATTTGTTAAAATATACACACAAACATATACAAGATTTTATTCGAAGTTTACGAGGTCCGATAATCCTTCAATGGTATAAGTAGGTTCGCCTCTACTTATATTCAATATCGATTCACCTAATTAATTAAGGTTCACACTGCATTGATCACGCCGAGCTCTAGTCCTAAAAAGGAGTCGCTGCAAATATAATCTGATCTAAAAGTCCGGAGTCGAATCCCACAGAGAGCTAAGGTTTCGCTATAACTGTTCAATATCGCAAAGAAGACAAGCTCGACTAAATTTTTAAGTTATAAAAATTAAGATTTTTATATCTAACTAATTAACTAAGAAACTAAAGCAGTAAATTAACAACTAAAGATACTAAGGTTGGAGATTAAATTTAGGAGGTCTAGAGTTATGATTTTTCTAATTGTCGGAATCATTCCCCCTATGTTCTCTACAATATCGCATATGTGTTCTCTACTGATCATGAGCACTTTAGGTGTCGTAGTTCTCTCTCGAGCAACTACAACAATATACTAGGCATATTCTCTCGAACTACACTAGTTGCCTTTATCTAACCGCTCACTATGACCACGTCAAGGCTTCGTTATTTCTAAACCTGCCTTTAAACCCGCTGTATTGATTTCTCACATACGTTAGGAGTGACGTTGTTCAACAACCACCTAAATATGTATCCTTTCTCAAGAAACACATAATAAATAGGCACAGTCAATCGATGGTCATTCAATCAACAACAATAAACACGTAGTTGAACAAGTAGAGAAATTCTACGGCTCAATTATATAAAAACATATCAAGAATTTATCCTACAAAAGGTTCCATCAAAACCCTAGATAACAAATTAGTTATTCATAATAGTATGAAAAACTATAATACTAGAAGTCATAACCAACAATGAAAAATAGGAAGAAAAATGAAAAACTTGTGGTTAAATCTTCCTCCTTACTCCTAGCGTATTCTTGCCTCATTGGGTGTTGTTTTACCCTAAAGTGTGTCAAAAGTATGTCCAACCTGTCCAATCTCCTCAAAATACCGTTTTTCATGTATATACCAAGTAGGATCAGGCCCAAACAATTATACCTTCTCCTACGCGAAAAAGAATGATTTTCAGGCCTGAAGTAGCGCGGCCGCGCTATGCTCGCGCTAGTGGCCGCGCACATCGAAAAGTTTCTGCCCCATTTGCGCGTCAGGTCCGCGGTCGCGGTTTCGACTGTGTTCTTCACCCTGTTTCGTTTGGAATTTGGAAAAATGTAAAACATGAAAGTTATAATCCTTTGAGTTATCTTTCCAACCATATATTATATATTCCAAATGGAGTTCGGATCAAAGAGTTATGTCTATTTAAATAGACAGTGCGCAATATGCCTCCTCGAATCTTCGTTTGTTCTTAACTATCAAATTTGACCCCTGAACACGATCTCAGCTTAATTCCTTGGGCTTTTACTCAGACTTCAAAGCTCCAAATCACTTGAATTCATTCCATAACATCTATATAGCTCGGATTCACTCATACAAGGCATAACATGCACAATTAGTGTAAAACACTAGCGATTAAAGCTCAAACTCAATTAAAGTGCAGTAAACTAGAGTGTAATAAGCGACTAAAATATGCAATTATAGCCTATCATCAATACCCCATACTTAAACCATTGCTCGTCCTCGAGCAATCAACTACACTTTATATAGATATGACCTTTTTAAGCAATTCTCCTAATTCATCACACCAAGAATATTCAAAATAGACTAAGCACAAAAGCGTAACATCTTCACCTCAAGATTTGACTCACAAGTACCACGCATTATTTTCATGAATCGAGTGCCTTCACACAACAAAAGAGAGTAGTTCTACACAATAAAATTTAAGAAACTTATGAACTCAAGATAGAAAAAATCCATTCACCCTCATAAATAATATTTATGTGCCACAAAAGATGCACCATAGGCTTGCCTGTAGTGTACTACTCTTCTAATTGAGCTCATTCAGTTTAGAATCAAGTAGGACTTTATTTGGTTGTAATGCAGGGTACGGGACGGGTAGGATATATTTAGATATAAGAGTGACTACACCTCCCTAAGCACTTTAATACATATACTTTAACATTCAAACCCCATACTTATGTCAAACCAAACTCTGCCTTCACATCAATGTATTTTACCCTATACTTCTTTAAGCACAATTATATCAAGAGCCACCACTTATCAAGGATATTTTTTTTTCACAACAATACAACTTTTTTTTTCTTTTCTTTCTTTATATATATTTTTTATTTTATTTAAGTGGCTCTTACTTTTTTAAAACAGTGCACCTTTCTCCTTATTTCATTAGTTCCACTCAAAAGCCAAACCAACCACCCCACACTTTAACTTTTACATAAATTATCACAATTCCAGTGCTCATGAGAGGTTAGTAGGTTCAAATAGAAGGTTAATTCAAACAAATGAGTAAGGCTTGTAATGTGGTTGCCAAATAAACAGGATTACAGACTCAAAGGAGTTAACTACGATACATAACAATTAGGCAGGTAAAATATACATATCTGGCTCAACAAAGAAACACATATATCACTTCCAAGACTGAACAAAACTACTATTTCGCTTTTCAAACACACAGGGCAAGTTCTAGACATCAAATGCAATGCATAGAATAACACATAAACCTCACACACACATGTCACTTGACTCACTCAGGATTGGATTCATCAAGGCACTCTAGTCAAAATAGTTAAGCAAATTTAAAATCATACAATTTAAGGTACTTATACAAGAGTCAAAAACTGAGCCTCAGCGTCACAACCAAAGTACTCACTATTCTCAAGGCATAACAAAGTCAAGAGATATTGCTTCAATTCAAAAACAACACAATAGCTCCTCTTCCTAAAAAAATAAATAAAACTAATTACACCTGGTTCAAACAAAACCTTTGAAAAAGAACCGCGGCGCAAAGAAAAACCAAGGGGGAATTGCTACACTACCTAACAAAAGAAAATCTTTTTGTTTTTTTTCTTTAGACTTAAATCCCTCAAGAAAATTGTCTAATAGATCCATCGTTTGGAAAAGTCCAATCTTTTCTATTTTTGTAAAAAAAATAAATTATTCAATTAAACTAACACAACTAAAATAGTATGGAAAGTCATCCAGGCGATCTCCTCACCCCACACTTAAAATTGTGCATTGTCCCCAATGCACATCATAACTATAAGAGGGTAAAAGAAACTCCCTGGTAGGCCAAAGGCCGAAGCACTAGCATCTCATGGGGTACTCAGACTTCTCCCAGGCCTGGTCCTTCGTGCAAGTACCTCACAGTTGGTTCCAACCATCTGGTTTGCTATAGCATCCTTCCAATGGATTTGCATTCCATGCTTCTAAAAAATAAAAAATCGACACTACAAGAATAATACAATAATTAAAAAAAATATAAAATAAAATAAACTAAATTAAAAATAAAAAAATAAAGCTGGGTTGCCTCCCAACAAGTGCTTGATTTAACGTCGCGGCACGACGTGAATCACTTTTTGCCTCCACCTCGAGCTTATGAATTGAACCTCAAGTTTTGATTCAAGCTTATGATTATGGTCATGGGGCGGTGGAATGAATCTAACTGGCCCAAGGAAATAATATAGTATTCTGCACTCCTTGGCCTTTGTATGAGGTATGTAATCTTGACTTTCTGGCAAGAAGAATTCCAGCATATATGCACCTTGAGTTAACTGTCTGTATTGTTGTAAAATAAAACAATAATAATTTCTGAAAAATACAGAAATAGTAAGAAACCTCACTAGCACGGGCTCTAGCGCGGGATTAGCGCAACCGCGCTAGTGGAATATAGTAGGGACAATGAGAAACCTGACTAGCGCGACCACTAGCGCGTGCTGAGCGCGGGCGCGCTAGTCCAGGCGTCCTTAGTTTTTTCTATGAAAAATAATATAAGAATAAACCGAGCTCACTGAATACACAGTGTGTCCTTAAGAAAATTATTCCCCTCAAGTACCCGAGGTGTTGGAATATATCCTCCCAGGATAGAATGATTTAACTCACCAGTGTATCGGTACCAAAAACTTCGGTGATCAGCGAACCACTTGATGGTTGTAAAACACACTGGAATATTTTTATGCAGAAGAAGAAGAAAAAGATGAGAAAATTTAGTAAGTAAAAATTCTGGGATTCAAGGTATATTTATAGCCAATTTCGTATTGTGTGAATCCTTTCAGAACAGCCATAGTAAAAACGGATTTAAAATAATCCGAAAAAGAAAACGGGTCGGACCGGACCGGGTCGCGGGTCATTCCAGATTTGAAACTTTTCCATTAATTAACTAAATTAATTAATTAAATAATTTGAAAAGAATTTTGTCCAAATCCAAATCCAAATCCGAAGCCGAAGCCGAAGCCGAAGCCGATCCGAGCGAGCGACGACGACGACGATGCGAGACTTGCCTTCTTCTCAACTCTTTAAGAGCTAGAAGAAGAGTTTCTATATATATACACATAGATTTTCTTTCCTTTTTCCAGTGAGGGACAAAGTGCACTAAATCAAAATTTCACTTTCCTCTATTTCTTTTCCCACCATTTTTCATTCACTCTCTTTAAGCTACTCCAAGCTTAAAATTAAGCTAGACTAAGCTTAAAATTAAGCTACACTAAGCTTCAAGACCAACAATTCCCCACATGAATGGGGAATGACTATAAAATAAAGGAATGCACGGACGTGTGTGTGTTTTACATGCAAGAATTAATTGCATCTGGATAAGTAGGTTTCCCTTTGAACTTTCCGTAGTGAACTTATATCGGATATACTCGGTCAATCGATAGATTTGATATCTTTGAACCGTCAAGCTTTGTTATATACCTAGACAACATAAGTCACACAATCAATCCTTAACCATCTATGGTTCTCGCTGTTGTGTTCATTTCAGCCATGAACACCGCCTGGTTTTATGAGTGCTTAGAGGTTGGGCCTTTACTTTCATTTCCCTTGAAGCGGATTACACTACACACTCACATAGGTGATTCCTAAACGTGTAATTCTAAAGACACACTATCTGGTCATTTCCTGCCAGACTTAGCAAATCATTAAAAAACTTTAAGCTTTATTGACTCATCAAAAAGCCTTAACGCTTTACCTTTATTTCTGAACATTGTCTTCATCGCGAGAATGGGTTGAGTTATTTGACAATGTTGAACCGTCATTCATAACTTTGTTTGATCTCTTTGAACCTAGCTCTTGGGATCTCCAGCCTGCTAGGTAGAGTTACCGCCATGATGACTTATCCTAGGTCTTAGCCCCATTCCCTTTGATGATCTTTCAACTGCCTCTCTAGATATGCATTTTGTAAGTGGATCCGACACGTTATCTCTTGACTTTACGTAGTCAATTGTGATAACACTACTAGAGAGTAATTGTCTAACGGTATTATGTCTCCGTCGTATATGACGAGATATTCCGTTATACATAACGGTCCCTGCCTTGCCTATTGCCGCTTGACTATCACAATGTATATAAATAGGTGCCAAAGGTTTGGGCCAAAATGGAATATCTTCCAAGAAATTCCGGAGCCATTCAGCTTCTTCACCGGCCTTATCTAAAGCTATGAATTCAGATTCCATTGTAGAACGGGCGATGCACGTTTGTTTGGATGATTTCCAAGACACTGCTCCACCCCCAATTGTGAAAACATATCCACTCGTGGATTTAACTTCAGATGATCCGGTGATCCAATTTGCATCACTATATCCCTCGATCACTGAGGGATATTTGTTATAATGCAAAGCATAATTTTGGGTATGTTTCAAATACCCTAAAACTCGTTTCATTGCCATCCAATGTATGTGATTGGGATTACTTGTAAATCGAATCAGTTTGCTAATAGAACATGCTACATCTGGTCGCGTACAATTCATAATATACATCAAACTTCCCAATACTCTAGCATAATCCAGTTGTGAGTCACTTTCACCTTCATTC
>ML379077.1:657-18271 GCA_005239525.1 Nicotiana knightiana | reverse complement strand
AAGTAACCGGAAGATATCCGTATTCCGTCACTCCGCAAGGGGTTACTTTTTTCTCGGAGTTTAACATCGACGATGATGAAACTTTGAGGGATTTTTTGAGCACTCCGGATGAATTCCGGGAATTTCTTGTAACCACAATGTTGGAGATGTACGTCAAGGTCAAAGACGTTCCCAACAATGATGTTGCGCGTAGTAGGGATAACCCCCAGTCATCGGGTGGTTATTCTGGAGCAGTTTTTTCTAGACAGGTTCCGTATAAAGAGTCTTCCTTGATTTAAATTTATCACCGCCGGCAAATGAGCAGCGAGAATATAATTTCTCTCCTGCTTTCCATAATTCACAAGACGAGTGGTAAACTTCAATTTTCCTTTGTGTTACGATGTATATTTTTGTTGTATTGAATTTGTATTAACAGTCATATATTTAACAGGGGGTATCGGCCGAATATGAATTTTACAAGTGGTCCATCCGGGAGTCATCACCTAAATGAAAATGTCCATCATGAAATTTCATCACATTACGACTTGTAAGTGAAGTGATATAGCTATATGGAAAGTATTTATTAATTTCAGCAGCTTATTATTTTGTTGGTTGTGCAATGAAAACGAGCAAGTTGAACCACCCGTACTCACGCAATTGCCCGAAGACGACGTATTAAATCGGGATGGCAGATGCACAGAGTGAGGAAGAGAACAATGATTACAACAACAATGCCGATGAATCCGGAGACGAGACACCCTTTCCTCGTGAGGATGGTGATGAGGAGGATGAGGAGGAAGGACCTGATTTGAAGAGAGAGTATGCTCCACCCCCTACCCCCCCTAAATGAAGAGTGTACGAGTCCTAAGTGCCGTTTCATTCAAGGGAGATTCCTTACATTAATAACTTTCCAAGCATGCCGGATGTGGAAGCTCTCACAAGGGATTTTGATGAAATTCGGACAGCAATGTGGGATGAGTCTAGACCAACGGTGCTTGCAAAGGGCATGTTTTTTTCCTGATAAAGCGCGCGTAAGCAGGGTTTGTAAAATGCACAACGTAAAAGAGTGTCGTGAGATACAGTTATGGGAGTCAAGTCCGTTGGTATACAAGGCTGTTTGTCGCAGGTGATTTTGGCCATGTCATTGGATGTTGCGTGCGACCAAGAAGAAGACAGGTTTGTGGAAAGTGGGTAAATACATTCCCACCCACACATGCGAAATGGACACATTCAACGGGAATCACTTCAACTTGGATATTGACTTGATTTCTCTTGTACTTATTATGCACCTCGAAGCATCCATAAGGTATAAAACCAAAGAGTGCATTACATCAGTCCACCAGGAATATGGCCATACCATTACGAAAAAAAAGGCATTTCTCGGGCGCAAACGAGCGTTTGAAATTGTCTACGGTAACTGGGATAAGTCATTTGCATCTCTATCAAAGTACATGGCCGCACTGCAACACTTTAACCCCGGGACGGTTGTTGAATGGAAGCTTGAGCGGAGTCCTGAAAAACCAGAATATATATTCAATTACGTGTTCTAGGCGTTTAAACCAGCAATTGATGGTTTTTCGCATTGTCGGCCCGTAATATCCATAGACGACACTCATGTCTATGGAAAGTACGATATCAATCTATTGATAGCCATGGAAGTAGATGCTAATGGACATATATTTCCTCTAGCTTTTGTTGTTTGTGCCAATGAAAGCACAGAGACGTGGACGCTGTTTTTGAACCACTTGAAAGAGCACGTTGTCAAACAATGTTCTGGTATTTGTCAAATATCTTACCGGCACGGTGGTATCTTAAGTTTTGTGGAGAACTTGCATGCATGGCAAGAACCTTATGCATACCACTGTTACTGAGTGAGGCACTTTAAGGCCAATTTCCAAAAGGCATATCCCAACAAGGATCTACATGATTTGATGTGGATGGCAGCAACATACCACTAACAACATAGATTTCGGAGGCACATGGAATCTATCAGGCAAGAAGACGAGGCAGCCTATTGTTGGTTAATGCGACATCACACTGAAAAGTGGAATTTGCATGCGGATAGTGGCAGACGATGGGGAATTCTGACTACAAACGTGTCAGAGTCTTTCAACGGGTTATTGAAGTCGACAAGAGGATTGCCTGTCACAACCATGGTGTGGATGTCGTTCAAGTAGATGGCGGAGAGGTTTGTTGAACGGTCTACAACTGCAACGGCATTGATGGAAAGGGGTGTTGAATTTATGCCAGTGCCGATGAAGAGATTTGAGAAATACAGACTGTGAGCACATTGGCATTCATTTTTGCAGTATGATAACGAAAGAAATTTTTTTGAAGTTCGCACCGCTATCCATCAAAATTGGGGAAATAATGTACATACTGTAAATGAATCATCAAGGTTATGCTCTTGTGGGAAATGGTCCATCTACCACATGCCTTGCTCACATGCCATCAAGTGTTTTCAACGTATTGGTTTTGGGGAGACCAACTATGTTGATCAACAATATAGTGTTGCCAAGTACCTAAACACATATAGCGGGCAGTTGCAGCCAGTGGGTGTTGAGCATTATTGTCTGCTGGAACCATTTAAAATGGTATGCAACAAGTCCTATTTGCGTCGAATACAGGTGCAGAAGAGAACCCGTAAACGAAACCAAATGGATGTTAGTGATACTGTTTATGCGCGCAAATGTGGTATATGCTCGCAAACAGGACAGGACCGTCGAAAATGTCCTTCTGCTGGTTTGGGTGGCAATACTAATCAAGCTCGTGGTGGGTGTTCGTCTAGTGTGCCTAACTATCTATGAGTTTATGTTGTAATAATTAGTTGTTTTGTTTATGTTGCAAGATTTATGAAATAAATTTATGTTTGTTAATTATGAATTGAACTTTTCCATTTTAGTTTTTTAAATGATAATTTAATAAAATTATGTGTATATTTAGCGCGGTTAAATACTATGTTATGTGTGTTGTCTTGTCGAACTGAAAAGGCTGACCATCTGACATAAAGTTGTCTTGTACACATCATGATATTTAACATGCAAAATATAGCACGATTAAATACTACGTTATGTGTATATTTAGCGCGGTTAAATACTACGTTATGTGTTTTGTCTCGCCTATAAATAACAGGCTCATTCTAGTTATTTTGTGCGCTCAAAAATTACTAATAGAAAATCTTTCATTAAAAGCAAGGTTTTTTTAACGCACAAATGTCTCAACCTCTTTATACACCAAGGTGCAAGTGTGGAAAAATATGCATGATGCAAAATTGTTGGGATAATTGTGAAGTTGGATGCCGCTGCTGGCATTGTGTGAACCAGTTTTATAAGGTTCCTGACGAACCTATTTGCGATTTTGAGGTATGGGTTGATGAACCATGTTATCAGGAATGCTACAAAGAATCTTTGCAGCATCTTCATAATTTGTGTTTAAAATAATGGGAACGTGAAAGAGAAAATAAAAGAGAGGTTGCGGAGTTAAAGGTGAAACTGAAAGAGGTAGAAGAAAAAAAAAACTGGAAGAACAATTTAAGTGGTTAGATCAGAGAATATTAGGCGGCATGGACTAAACTTGCGTTGTATGTGTTTAGTGTATTACCTTATCTTTATTTTTCTCATGTCATGTATTTTTATTATGTTGGCCTGCTATGTTTGTGTTTGTGTTTGTGTTGTAGTAATGAATTTTAATTATGTGTGTTGTCTTGTCGAACTAAATATGAATCTTTAAATATTACGTTAATTATGTGTATTGTCTTGAAAAAGTTGTCGAACTGACATAAAGCTATTTTGTACCCGTCATAATCTTAAACACTCAAAGCATAGCGCGGTTAAATACTACGTTATGTGTATATGTAGCGCACAAATGTTCTACGTTATATGTGTTGTCTCGCCTATAAATACCGGGCGCATTCTAGTTATTTTCTTCGCTCAAGAACAACTAA
The DNA here is from genome assembly GCA_005239525.1 of Nicotiana knightiana. Classification (NCBI taxonomy): domain Eukaryota; kingdom Viridiplantae; phylum Streptophyta; class Magnoliopsida; order Solanales; family Solanaceae; genus Nicotiana; species Nicotiana knightiana. The sequence continues at coordinate 14,349 of ML379077.1, read as the reverse complement.
TAACAAATCTTTCAAGAAAAGCAAGGTTTTTTAAGGTTGTCACCAATGGCTCAACCTCTTTATGCACCAAGGTGTGAGTGTGGCAAAAAATACATGATGAATAGTTGCTCAACCTCTTGTTTGTTGTACTGAACTTTATTTTAATTGTACTGGAAGTTAAGTTTTAATGCTTGTGTTTGTGGTTGTAGTATGAAACTATCTAATGAAAGGAGAAATAAAAAAATTATTGTTAATGTATACAAAAATATTATTTACATCAAATACAAAAAAAGGAAGGACAAATCAATGTGTCCCGCATTCGGCGTGCCTCAACGCAGCCGCTAGCCTGAGGCGCATCCCATCCCGCCCGGGTATGCTATCGGGATCATCATCATCAAGTCGCCTCCTTATAGCCGGATGCGGCGCATGATGACAGGTATCAGTGGTGCTGTCAGGATCGATATAAGGGGTTGTCGGTACAGTAGAAGCCTACATAAGAATAGAAAGCTCAGTATAGAAAAATATATAATAATTCAGAATAATTTAAATTGTCTTACCATGATCTCGTCGGGCTCCTGAATGTAATCATATGTCGCAGCCACGTCAGCATCGCGTGAAGCCTTAAAAAGGAAATTAATAAAGTTATAGAAAATAAACAAGTTACAGTTGTTGATACCCAATTTTGCCTCAAATTATTTTTCAAACTTGCATATATACTTTCAAAATCATTGTTTACCGTGACTGGTGTTTTTCCACAACTTTTCGTATTTTTATCAAATTATTTTCCTGTTTATTTAATACTTTATATCCCATAATTATTCATAAATGATGTTACAGATAATTTCAAATCATTTTCTTACTCAATATGTTATTTATATCCTATTTAATTCCCTTAGGATTTAATTATTTCACAAATTAGCCAATATTGACATTATTTAGTTAATTTCAGCAGTTTTTACGATTATAGCACAATGTACATTTATACCATTTTAAAATCAATAAATGATCATTTATATTTTTATATATTAGTCAATCGACTTAATTTCATTTATTTGGTCTCAATTTCATTTCTTACAATTATTAGCTATTTTAATTAATTAATTATCTTATTTAATTGGGTATTTAACGTTTAGCCACATTTTATTTAAATTATAACCAGTTTTTAAACCCAACACACCTGACCCTTTAATACCTAACCAACCCATCCCAAAACCCATTCATACCCGGCCCAACCCCACACTTGATCTGAACCGTTGATCAAATGAGATCAACGGTCCAGATCAGTGTTACCATAATTAAACCCCTATCACTACCCAACCGACCCCTCATTTTCCCGGATCCCTTTCTCTCTCTTTCTCTCTCTATCTCTCTCTGGTTCTCTCTAGAACCTTTCCTTTGACTTCTCCCCTCCGATGAAATTCGTTCATCTTCTCCGGCTGGTTCTCTCACCGGAAACCATGGTTCCTCATAATCTCGTTGCTATTTTCCCACCTTGCACCAGTCCAGTGATACCCTAAAGACCTCAGGAGAACCTGGAGTGGTTCACTCATCTCCCATGGTCCTCATGCCACTTTCCGGCCTTCCCCGACCGTCTGAGTAAGAGTTACAATCTTTCCGGCTTAAGCCGGCGACATCTATGAGGTTTTTCTTACTTCTCTGGGTTCCACGAAACCCTAACTCCTATATCTCTTCGATTTTCTTCTAGATCTACTTTAGATCTACGATATTACGAAGTTTCTTCACATGTTTTTTCTCTGAAAAATACTTCTACTTTAACGATCTTTCATTTCAAAAACTAGGGTTTCATAACCCCCTTTCAAAAATGATTTTTGCTTCGGTTTAATGTCATTTTTTATGTTTCTTTCTACGATTTAACGATTGATTCAAAGTTTCTTTCATTTTTTACTTACTTTACTGGAAACCCTAATTTTTCCCCCAAATTTGGGTCCATCTGTGACTACTGTGTTTATTTAGATGCACGTACTCTTGTTCCTCTAAATGTGTAAGCTTTCCCTATGATTCTATCTTGTTGTTGCTATTAGGTCTTCTAATTAGGTTCTCTATGTTATTATCATGTTCAAACGTACTGCCTTGTCTATGAACTTGTGTGATTTTACTATTGTAGTCACTAAGGTTTCCAACTCTCTAATTCCTATGGTTTGTCTAAATATGTGCTAACCTCGAATATAGGATGTTGTTGCTTTCCTTGCCTAATTGATTGTATTCCTGTTCGAATCACTAATTCTCTACAACTTTACCTTGCTTGCATCTCTGGTTTTTGAGATAGTCCTTTAATTAAGGTCGGTTTCTCCTTGAATCTGTAATTTGTGCATACCATCCGTATTGATTGGAAGGATCCCTTTGTTTATGAGATGCTTTCCTTAACTGAGAATGATTCCTTGTGATTTTAGTCCCCATCCGTGATTCCTTGATTAATTTTCAAATTGACTGATGTTTTCCATATAAGTGCACTCAGTATATGTTTTCCTTATTTAAGATACTATGTGCTTGACCTTATTATATGCCACATCCTTTATTACCCTATTATGGTATAATCAGTTTTTCTAATTGATTCTTTCCTTATTTAGTCTAATTTACACCGTTCAAATCATAACTCCCTGATTGAAGGGAGTTCAGACCTCTGATTGATTTAATTGATATTGTTCCTATAATTATGCTACCATGTACTCGTTTCTAGCCTTATATGTACACTCTATTCATTCCTCACAAAAAGGGAAAAAGGAGGAACACACATACTGTTCTAAGCTCTCTCCTGCATACACACATACACTCTCTTGCTTCTCTTGCTGCTTACTTACAACTCAGTCGGCTGCAAGCCAAGACTGAGTGATTCTACTATGTTATTGCTCTGCTGCTCTCCTGTTCTGTTGCATCTAGACACTACTACTCTGCTGTTCTTCACATTACTGCTCTTCATTCTGCATTCAATCTTTCATTCAAAACTGGTATGTTTTCCAGTTTATGTTTATAGCACCCAAAACAATATGTTTCTGTTTGTATTACGATTCCTTTTGTTCCTCTTATGCTTCTATTTGGGGTTCTACTGCTCGCCTCACATTTAGCCTATCTATTATGTCCATATGATCTCCATTTCCCTTTAGTTCAGCATGTCTATTGCTTTCTCATCTGTTTCACTATGATTCTGCCTTACCCCTGACTCCTGACACTATAAGCATGCATTCCTGATACTTAGTCGCTATGTAATCCTAACACCCCTCAATTTGATGCTATTTGGGGATCCTAGCATGAATACTCTATGACGAACTATGTTATGACTGTTTAGGTCCTGTAATACTACTCTAAGGTCTACTTGTGTGCAAATCTGCTTCCACTCTGTGACTTATTTGTCCCCAATTACCCTATCCCTGACTGTGTTTGTTTCCTAAACTGTGTGCGTTTGTCAGTTGCTGATTGTCCTGTTTCTTTTCCTCCTCAAACTGGTTTTTCATAAGAGCAAACTCTCACACTGTTATTCAAGGCTTATTTCAAAACATTTATTTTAGAAAACTATTTCCAACTCAACTTCTTTTTAAAAAAGAGAGCTATGAGCATATCTCATCGCTCCTAGTTTCTAAGTTAATCCCCCTTTGTGTGAGCACTGCCTTGGGGACCATTTGAGTACCCATTGAACTCTGACACACAAGGCTGGCATCCCCACACTGCACTTACTCATTCCTGGCTAGGGTACCTGGGTGCGAGCACTGCCTGGGATCCTCTGAGGTCCTGAGGAACTCTGACACACCTGGGTTATAAAAGGTCATGGCATATGGCATTGTCGGATCTGAGGATTGGGCTTATTGTTAGGATCCCTATAGTGTAACTTCTTAATTTACTTATTTACTTATGAAATTTGTGCAATGCTGGTCTATAATAATTAATTGTAAAAAAGACGATTCTGGGACTGGATAGTGAAATGGGTGGGGGTACGCATTCTTAGTATAGATACGGGTAGAAACCATGCTTATAATTTGCTTTCATATATGCGCAATAGCTACCATGCTTAGGAATACCTGTCATACATGCATTAGATATCATGATACTTAGGTCCATTCATGTCAGCATCTCATCATACTTATGTCCACTTAGAAACCATGTTTATAGTTGGATAAGAACAGAAAAATAGTTGTCATAATATTACTATTTCAACATTCTCGCAATTGTTTCATCTAGATATTTTAGGCTAAATAACTAATCACTGTCAAATTTTGCATCTTAGAAATCATGTCCCCTTAGGATTTCATTCTCAGTATGCTCATGTTATCCATGCCAAAATCATGTGTTAAAATAAATAGCTGCTACGAACACCTAGGAATCATGTATTAGGTCTCAATAACTTAACAAGGAATTATGTCTCTGTATGTTCTGTTTTTAGTCAAAATGAGTTAATAAATCTCGCTAAAATAGATTCCGATTATGACATCTCTCATGCATCTAGAACAACATGTGTAGGTTTGCACTCAACACCCTGCCTGCATTTAGATATCATGTTTTGTAGGACCTGCATTCATACTCGTTTAAATACTCACCTCTTTATCACGACTAGGGTTAAAACAGACTCATTATTGTCTAACTACTATTTTCTGAAAAAGCTAAAATAGTGTAACTGGAGCGGTTTAATACGCCTAGGCAAGTCTTCGGTATTAAACTTACTAAAACCGGACATCTACCTTCTTTTTGTGTGTTGTTTGGTTAATACTAGGTCAGGATCGATAGTCTGAATCTGGTAGAGATCCTTTTCTCTGAAACTCAGTAAAAAACACTACCTCATTATTGTATTCTCGCCTAGACATCATGCTTTAGGTCCTGAAGCTAAAGACTTTACTTGTGTTTTAGTCATGCTATTTATGTGTATAATTTGGGAGGAATATCTGAGCCTCATATCTGCCTCTATATGTTTCCCTGTATTTGCAGTCCTAATTGTTTTTTTGTTTGTCGTTTAGAATTTTGCCCTTTAAACCTAGGGGTTTAGCCTAGTACTCACCCTCTAGGAATAGTAGTCCCTAACTTCCTCCAGGACTGATAGGATGGGACGGGTAATAGCACGCAATAAGTTTCGTGACCAACACGCGCTTTAATCACCTTAGCGGGGTGGGAAAGGGTAGAATATGGATATGATGACCGATGCGCTAATATCACGTGTAGCCCCTCTTTGAGGAGTGATTACCGGGTATTGTATTGATGTGATCCATATTATTATAAACCTAGGACGCCTTTTATATGCTTAGCTCGTAATCTTTTTCCAAAGTCTAACCTCTTTTGCTATATTTTCAAACATCTGCATGTTTAAGACTTAAATCCCCTCTTATTTGAGCCTTTACTTGTTATTTGCTATCTGTACAAATTCACGAAACCATTCGGCCAGGAACCACTAGTGTGGATCCTGAGGGGTGCCTAACACCTTCCCCTTAGGATAATTTTAAGCCCTTACCCAAGTCTCTGGTTAGTAACGTAGTTATAATTGAACCCCTTAGGTGCCCTAACTCACCGTTAAAATCATTAGGTGGCGACTCTTCAAAATATGCAAACGCCCTTTCCCAAAGGGAATGAGTTGTCCCAACCAATGTCACAAACCCGATCTCCGCGAGGAAGAAAGGGGGGCGCGACAACAGTTAAAACAAATTCAAATTCAATACTAATAAACTCATACCTGCAAATATGATGATGAGCCATAACTCAGTCGGCGCCCACTATGCAAATCTCGGGTCGGCCAATCCTCATCAGCGGTAGACGGGCCTGGGAAGTATCCAGCCTAATCCACTGTAGGAATATTCGTGCCCGTGATCAACAATTGACCTGACGGGGTCACCTGCGAAGTCATTGGAGTGAGATGTATCTCAAGGCTGTAAGACGGCATGTCCGTCTCATGTAGGCCACCTACCAGATCAGCAACAAGATCATCAACAGGAGCCTCAACGTCCCCTTGCTGAGGACCACCTCCTCTCCGCCCACCACCACGTCGTCCAACACCCTCGCTTCATCGGGCACCACCACCTCGTCGGCCATGACCACCTCGTGCGACACCACGACCTCTCTCATACTACCCTGGGTCCATATAATCAGGCTCGTGTGCTAAACGCTGATCCTCTCGGGCTCGCTGCAGTGTCGGGGTCGCTACCTCTACAAATCGACGGCTATAATCCTGCATGGCCGCAGGATCTCCGACATGATCCTGCATCTGCAGTCCCATCTGATAGACGGTATGTATTCCAATAGCCTGCACAACATAACAAATATAAACTATATATATGACACTAAATTACAGTTATATAATTAATAATAACAGAAAACATAGCAGTGCCTCGTGTCGCCCGGCGTATGGAACATACCGACCGTTAGTCGGATGAATGGGGTTCCCGATAAAAAGTCGGGTAACGTGGAGGTACCATGACATATATCCTTGAATAGTCACCGCCTTCATTTGCGTAGGTAGAGGCGGAATCAACTGATCTCGCTGGTCCAAAATATGCATCTGCGCCGCAAGCCATGTCATAAATGCATCGTCCGCCCTGGAACGATCATCCCTCTGATAATGTATAGCCTCCCATATAGGCGGCCTCGGTATATACCGCAGACATCCAAACTGATGAAATACCCGCTCGGAGGCATGATGCACCACACTATCGAGGCATATGAGCGGGGCAGAAGTGCTCCAAATCGGTCGACCAAACGAGCAATAATCTGGCAGGGTATCGACCAAATCGTCATTGTATGGGGTCCAGATGAACTATCAAATAAGAACACAAAACGTGAGTATGCGCAACACTAAGTTAATCTATACCAGGTAAGTTTAGGTACATATTTACTTGTGCGCCCTCCAGCAGATGGAGATCTCTATCCCTGGATTACACGGAGATGGAGATCTCTATCCCTCAAAAAATCCCTCAAAAAATCCCACATGTCGTCCACTCTCCTAGCGCGGAGAGTCTGCGTCAGTACCTGTTCGTCCCATATATGGGCGGATCTATGATCTCCCTGTAGGACTAATAGCTCACGAGAGTAAGGGATGGGATGTATAGGCGACACGTCCATGTCGTCAACTGTAAATCAAAACAACATTAATTGTATGTTTAATCTGTAAATTAAATACTATTTTTTTGAGTTAAACAATTTTTAGAGTTATACAATATTTATACCTATGGGTTCCAGGCTCGATATTTGAGGCCCAGTAGCACCAAACTATCATTAATAATTATGTGTGTCAAATTCAATATTTTTATAATTTTGAGTGTTTGTTTTATAATTAAATTATTAATTTTTCATTATTTAATTGTACAAAGTGTATATATATATATGGGTTCCAGGATCGATATTTGAGGCCCAATAGCACCAAATTATCATTAATAATTATGTGTGTCAAATTCAATATTTTTATAATTTTGTGTGTTTTTTATAATTAAATTATTAATTTTTCATTATTTAATTGTACAAAGTGTATATATATATATGGGTTCCAGGATCGATATTTGAGGCCCAATAGCACCAAATTATCATTAATAATTATGTGTGTCAAATTCAATATTTTTATAATTTTGTGTGTTTGTTTTATAATTTAAATTCATAATTTTTAATAACATAATTGTACAAAGTTTTGTTTTCAACTACCAGTATAAGATACTTAAACTAAAGATATTCTACGCTAAAATAGTACACGTTACTATGCTAAAAGACTTTACATTTTACTACGCTAAAAGGCTCTACATTTTACTACGCTAAAAATAATCTAAACTAAATATAAACAACAAATACATTTTAATCACAAATAAAATACAAAACGGCATGGAAACACAAATATATAAGTCCGGATATTAACAGACAAATTTATTCCACAATTTTATATTTTTTTATAAAAAACTAATATTTAAGTCCGGATAAATGTAACATACTAGTTTCACAAATAAAACATAAAACGAAATAGAACACATTCAAACCAACTAATATGCATTATTATAAAAGTTTCAACATAAAACAAACCGAAATACCTCGATTTAGTATTTTCGGAAAACAAATTGGTTGAAAATTTGAGTCTGAAAGAGTGAACCCACAATAATACGATGCTCTACTCCGAAGTGGGACCTACGTTCTACACCTTTTGTGTGACGGGGGGCCCATAATTTTTTTTTAACTGTGACGCGGGGGGGGAGGGGGACCAGAAATGGAGTTTGAAGTTAAAAAAATGGGGAGGGGGAGATCTGGTCTTGGGGAAGATGAAGTGGGTTTAAAAAAGAGGGCATATCGTCCAGTTTTTATGCGCTATACATAGGTGTCAGCTTTTTCAGGCGTATAGCGCCCAAATACTGGACGCTATACCTTAACAATAAAAGTTACCGTTAAGGTATAACTCCCAGTATTTGGGCGTTATATATAGAATGGTCTCTTTTTTTTACCACCTATTTGTGTTCTTATTGTCCAAAAAGATAATATTAAGGTTCCGGATATAACTGGCTTCGATACTCTTTCATATCACTAAATCTACCTATCTTAACTCAAGATCCTCTTCTTTCATGCATCAGTTTCACCTCCAACTTTTCTCTATCGTAACAATAGAGGCTAAAAGCAATAAATTGGAGTGAAGCTTTGGGTCTTTATCGTCGTCGGCGACAAACGGTGGGCATTCATTTATTGAAGCTTGGTACGACCATCTTTGCTCATTCTTTTTTTATTCTTATCTCATTCTTTTTTTTCTATTTTCTTTTTTAATTCTCAATCTAGATCCACATATTATTGTTTAACCAAAAAATTAGATCCTTTAACCAAAGCTATTTTTAGGATGAACACGGATTTCTGATAACCAAGGCAAGACTGATTATTGTAAGTAACTAGATAAAGAAAAAATCAATGAGATGCACGAAATGTAAAGTGTATTGCAGTAGTAGTTCGGATGACCTTTACAGGTTATATTTTACTCCCTTATATAGGGAATTTCCTAATATAACATCTGCCCTTTTCAGTGATTGAGCATTAATGACTAATTATGACATTAATGTAACGTTACAATGAGTAAACGTAACTGTTGCGTGAATGTTGTGTAACATGTGGATCACTAATTTGAAGATCTCTGAATCTGCCCTTTATTCCGCCCAGATACATTTTGACTGTGTCTCTTCATCTTCTCAATCAGGTTGAGACTTCCGTAGCTAGTTAACCCTTGGGTGTGATTTCCCGTTCCTCTTTGCCTCATACCTCTTCATAGAGTCCTGTCCAGCTTTCGTGTCTTCATTTCTCCACGTAGACTGCTGATTCATCAAGATTTATTACACGTGTGAAGCTCTTTTTTACCAATACAGATATTCCCCCCAACTTACCATATATTTATCAATTAATATTTGGTAAGTGGATATTCATTTATGGCGGGAATATTTTGCTGCCGATTCACTCGAATCATTGCATCTTTTTCTGTACGTAAGCGTTGCTTGTTACTTCCATTTAATGCTTATGCCACGTGGCATTTTCAGGTTGGTTCTGCAATTGTTCAGCGCCTTTTAGGGCTTTTTTGCGGCTGCATCAGTCACGAAGTGACATCTTTAATTATGGTTTTCACATCATTGTTTTTCCCATTTTTGACGGTTGTTTTCGAGTATAAATACCCCTTTTCTTTTCTTTCACGAAAAACTTCTAACTTTTAAACTTTATTTGTGAAGAACTTTTTCCTTGTCTTTGTAGATATGTCTTCTTCAGACCAATCTAAGAGAGTCATAAACGTAGATGATTTGACTCCCTCTTCTGCTCTAACACGGAGTAGGAGAGGCGGCAGGTTGAGGAGTTTAGGTTCTACTCCTTCAAGGGGTTCTTCCTCTTCTCAAATTACTTCTCCTCCTTCTTCTAGGTCTTTAGCTTCTCCGAGGGCTAGGGCTTCTAGATCTTCGTCCAAAGGTAGAGAAAGTCACGTACCTTTGCGCGAACCGAGGATCGATGAAATAGTTCCTGCGGAGTTCACCTTTGCTAGGGATAGTTAGGCCCTTAGAGATCAGGTTTCTTCATTGTCGTCTCTTGATAGTGTTGACAAGTACCCTACCCAACTCACTGAAGGTTTAATTCCTCTTATACGCAAGGACTGTTATTAGAGTTCCGATTTTCCTGTAATCGTTCCACACAGTAATCAAAGAATAACGTCTTACAAGACGGGCATTCTTTTGTTTATACCTATCCCTTTAAATTAGGGTTCAAGCCTCCCATCGACCCAGTAATCATCGAGTTCTGTCAATTTTTCAAAATTTGCTTGGGACAAGTCGATCCTCTTGTATGGAAAATCGTTGCATGCCTTATATATTTGGCTACCTTAGCTTCGATTCCCTTGACCTTTCATCATCTTATTCACCTCTATTCCCCAATGTTGTTCCGTCAGGGAATTTTTACCCTAGCTACTAGGAGTAAAAGGGTGTTATTGGCTTCTGAAGATGATAAGGATCGAGGTTGGTTTCTTCGGTATGTTGCTGTTCCTACTGCTGGTTTAGTAGGTGAAGAGAATCTTCCCTTCCCTTCCCTGAGAAGTGGAATCTTGCACGTGAGTACATTTTTGCTTACATTCCTTGATTTTTGCTTTAGATATCTTATCAATACTGTAGTTGTTTCTTCTTTCTGCAGCAATCATGGGAACCGTTGGGAATGTCTCCGATTTCAGAGATTGGGTAGAAAAGCTTTTGTTAATCGCTCCATTAGAAGAACGTTCATGGAAGTACCTCTCTGAGAGGTTTGGTTGGAGAGTTAAGACTCATGGTAAGTGATGTTTTTGTTTGTACTTGTTTATTCCTTTGAGCATTATTTAACTCTTTCTTTTTGACAATGTTTCCTGCTCGTGGAGTTTCTGCATCCGCGTCTGTTCCCAAGTTATCCCTGGCTCAGGCCTAGGAGATCATTTCAGGCTCTTCTTTTTCAAAGAGAAAAGCAGGTGGGTCAAGGACCTCGGGAGAAGAGGAGGAAGAAGAGGGCACTTTGGTCCATAGGTCACGCAGAAGGAAGGTGGTCTCAGACGACGAGTCTACACCTGTCATTGTGCCTTTCGTACCTGAAGTTGGACTTTCTGCCTCCGAGGATGCTACTCCCACTCCCGTGCGTGAATCTATTGTCCATTTGTTCCGTGAAGGCTTTGGTCCTGTTGCTGATGAAGCTCTCTTGGTTGTTTTCTCTCCTTCTCTTAGAGAACTCCCTTCAACTGTTCCAGTTATTTCTCCTGCTCCCATGGCTATTCCTGCTCCTGTCGTTGCTCCCTCTCCCGTGGCTTTTTCGTCCCCTCAGACTTCCTCGCCCGTGGCTCCTGCATCTCTACCTACTTCCGTGCCTTCTGTTACAGAAGTGGGGTCTTCCAGCAGGGAGATGAGGCAGGTGATGATAGAAGTTCCAGCAGAGGGTAGTCTCTTTAAAAAGTCTGGCCAGCCTGATGTGTGGTTGAAACTGTTTATAAGCCTGACAGAGAGAGCTAAGTTGGACAGCCATAGTTCCCTTACATGGGCTAATGAAATCGTGCATACTTCTTTAAAGGTAAAATGCATTTTCTTGTGTTCATTCTTGTACATGTATTTACCATATCTAATTGGTTTTATTTTGCAGATAAATCTTATAGGCACAGAGCTTATGAAGAGGGTTTCTAATACGGAGCAGGAAGTGAAAGAATGGCGCGCGGAAGCAGATAACTGGAAGGAGCAGTATGAAAGCTTAAGGCTCGACATGGAGGCTGTAGAAGAAGAAAAATGTACCTTGGAGCATCAACTGAGGGTCATGACGACAGAGTTGGCCGTGGAGAAGGCATCCTCTGATCAGGCAGACAAGGATAAGAGCGTCCTAGAGTCCTCATTCGTGGAGCAGCTGTCTCGTTCCTCTGAAGAGGTCAGGAGTTTGAAGGCTTTACTAGACCAAAATGAGGAGTATTCGGGCGAATTAGTGCAATCTCTTACTCAGACCCAAGAGGATCTCCGAAACTCTTTGGAGAAAGTTCAATTACTGGAAAGGTCTTTCGCTCCTTTAAGGGCCTCTAATGATGCTGCTGTGACTAAGAGGGATGAACTAAGAGCTGAAGTTATGCTATAGGAAAAGGATTACAAAACTCTTGAAGACAGGGCAAGTGTCGATGTTAGTTGGGCGTATATGAACTCTCGCCTCGACACATTGACTGAAATGAGCCAAGAGGGTTTCAACCTTAATGTTGAAATTGCAAAAATCAAGGAGTCCATTGAGAAGGCTCAACAAGGTCAAGAGCTCTCTTCACCTTAAAGTGAGGCTCTTGCTGCTCAAGTCTCTTCGTCCCAAGCCGCTCCTGCTCCTTCTGCCAGCGAAGTCAACCCCCCTTCTGATGAAGTTTAAGAAGTTGGTCCCTCATTTTTTTTTCTTTGTCTCAATTGGTGGTTACCCCCAGTCCCATCGGGGATAAATTTGGAACTCCTTAAAGTCCCCAAATGACAACTTAGGGGCACCTCAATGTATATAAAACTCGATACGGCTAAGTATAAGTTAATACTTAGTTTTTACTTAGCCGTTTTAATATATTAATGCAAGTATGACTTTTGTTTTCTGTTGAGTTTCTGTTTCACTCTTTATGTCACGACCCAAAATACCTAAGGTCGTGATGGCGTGTCACGCAGGCCAACTCATTAATTAATTGAAATAACTTTCCGGTTTTAAAATTTATGAAAATATTTCCTTTCACTTAATTACATATAAACCAAATAAAAGTCTGTTAATTAAAAACAATGGTTTAAAGATTAAACTTAAGCAATTATATCCCAACACATATCACAGAACCCGGTGTCGCAAGTGCATGAGCAATTTCTAAGAATTTATACAATCATTACAAAGCCTGTCCGAAATACAACTGGACAAGAAAATTTAAAATGAAATAAATACAGTATGAAGGTGACTCTGTCAGCTGCGGATCGCCTCCGGATGATGTAGCTCGCCTAAGTCTCCGAATCCTCCACATTGCTAGGAAAGTACCTGTGCAATAAAATGCATAGCAAGTGTAGCATGAGTACAAAAAACAACGTGTACTTAGTAAGTCGCCCGCCTAACCTCAAAGAGGTAGTGACGAGAGGTCAAATTAGACACTTACTAGGGTCCGACAATATAATATATGACAGAATATGATGAAATACAGTAGACATGTAAGACACTGAGCAACGAGTACATATCAAGTACAGAAATCCAGGTAATCACTGAGAATAAACAACAATGTACACTTCCCTTTTTCCCAAATACATGTCAAGCCAATACCAATAGAATAGTACCAAATAGTCATGCGCACACAAGGGTAAGATAAACGGCCAGAGTCATAAGATAGTCAACCTCTCTATGCATTGCCGAAGGATCGATCGGCCCGTCCCAAAAGTGCATCTCTCAATCTCTCTACGCACTGCCGAAGGATCGATCGGCCCGTCCAAAAAGTGCGGCTCTCAATTTCTCTAGCACTGCCGAAGGATTGATCGGCCTGTCCCAAAAGTGCATCTCTGAATATCTCTATGCACTGCCGAAGGATCGATCGGCCCGTCCCAAAAGTGCATCTCTCAATCTCTCTACGCACTGCCGAAGGATCGATCGGCCCGTCCCAAAAGTGCGGCTCTCAATATCTCTATGCACTGCCGAAGGATCGATCGACGCATCTCAAAAGTGCATCTCTCAATCTCTCTACGCACTGCCGAAGGATCGATCAGCCCGTCCCAAAAGTGCGGCTCTCAATATAATAATCCTCTCTGTGCACTGCCGAGG